>JANTPZ010142655.1:0-10560 GCA_025593235.1 Vachellia pachyceras
ATTCTGAAGCAGACAATTTAGATTGAAGATTATTATAAACTTTGCATTGTGCAAGTTTCTTCTTGAGGGAGGATTCTCTCTAGGGTTCTTTATTGAACTAACGACTTATCAAGGCTTGATCAACCTTGTGGCGTCTTCCAACACTTCGGGTCCTTGTTCTTCCGTGCTCAAGGGTTCAAGTGGATCGTCAACCTTTGTTTAGCGTTCTTGGGGTGCGTATATTCGGATTGGCTGTGGGTTCTTGGGGTCTTTCCCTACTGGGTTCGCATCACTTTGACCTAGTCAAAAGTCATCTTTGACCGGGTGATGATGAAGGCTATGATTGGGCTTAGGGGTTTTCATGTGGAGGAATGTGAGTGATCAAGATGGGATTTGTCCCTCACATTAGTTGAGAGATATTACCGGGCCCCTCGATGAGTGAGTATGAGAAATGTATGGCCATACTATAACGAAAAGGAGTTTTTGTTTCTTTAATCAGACTACTCAGGGATCGAGAAAGTAATGGTCGGGAACAGGAGGATCATGTCATCCATGCCTCATCCTTGACTGAAATATCGCGTGGCAAAAGGGACGTGATGTGATTGCGTAAAAGGTTGCATAGTGTTAACGATCCCCGTATAATTTGGGTAGTCGTAATGTCTTGCTAGAGACCGCTTGCGACTTGTGAGCTAATGTTGAGTTTAGTCCACTGCCAACTTTATATGGGCCTACAGGGTCGCACGCAAGAACAGCCCTACATAAGCTTTATTTCTAGGGTTTATTCAAATTTTAAATATATGTATATATATATATATGTTGAAGTTCGAAATTGCACAATATTATATAAATAATATTTGTGTGTGTTAGTTTAATTTATTTGATAAATTAAACAACTAACGTAAATTTAATTTATGAGGATAAATTAAATCTGTTGGCTCATTATTTGGATTAATTAAATGGATATGATTTCATTAGATCAATTTAATCCAAGTTAAGATTGCAAAATTCGAATTTGACATTTTGAATATTGAATTTCAAAATTCAAGATTGGATCTTGAATATCTTTTGAAATTTGAATTTCAAGATTAGATCTAGAATATCTTTGAAATTCGAAATTTCATATTAGATCTTGAATATCTTTTAAAATTTGAATTCAAGATTAGATCTAGAATAAATTCAAAATTTAATATTAGATCTTGAATATCTTTTGAAATTTTGAATTTCAAGATTAGATCTAGAATAAATTTGAAATTTCATATTAGATCTTGAATATCTTTTGAAATTTGAATTTTAAGATTAGATCTAGAATATCCTTGAAATTCAAAATTTAATATTAGATCTTGAATATCTTTTGAAATTTGAATTTCAAAATTAGATCTAGAATATCCTTGAAATCTGAAATTCAAGATGAGATCTTGAATATCTTTTGAAATTTGAATTTCACGATTAGTTCTAGAATATCCTTCTGAAATTAAAATTTGAATTTTTCAAGATTAATAAAAGATTAATCTTTTATTATGATGTACTCTATGAGCTTTATAAATATAAGTGCTCGTGAAAAGAAGAAAATAACAATCCAATTTTCGAAATTGAGTCCATCCTTGAGCCAAGAAACCCTAGAGAGAGAGTGAAACCAAGAGGCGCTAGCACGCTGCTATTGTTGGAGATTGTTCGCGTGGATACCGGTAGAGGGAGGCGATTGAAAGAACACCGGTTCCTCGTGATCGGAAGTAAGAATGCGGGGTGTTGTGGAACCTGAAGAGATCCAGACACGAAGCAAGAGACAATCTTGAAACGAAAAAGGTACGCCTTCATCTCCTCGATCTAAATGCCTTTGACAGATCCGTATTTGGGATTAGAAAATTTTAAATTCCGCTGTGTGTACGCCCTAATCCCAACAGTGGCATCAGAGCCATGTCAATTGTGCGTTTAGATTGAGTTCGTGTGATTAGCATGAGATGTATGCTTTCTTGAATTCATATGTGCGTTATGACTGAGAATATGATATATAAATGATATATAGGTTCTCGAATTCTTAAAGCATGTATGTTGTAAGCATGTATGAGTGATGTATGTGATACATAACATGTGTGTTTTAATTCTACATATGATACACCATGTATGCATTTTCGAATTTGTTCATATGAGGGGATATATGTTCATATACATATGATGTATACACAAGTGTAGTTTTATTCTCATGAATATGTTCATGCGTTCATACGATCACGGATTCGTATATGATACGAATCTGCAATACATGTGATGTATTGTTATGGGTTTATATGCTCTATTAAATCCAAAAGAGTTTTCCACAATAAAGAAACTGGATTTAGAATTTTGTTTTTGGGGGCGCTGCCCCAGAGACCCCCACAAGGGCCCTGCCCCAGAGACCCCGCCCGCTAACCGGCTAGCGGGACCGCTGCAGGGGCGCTGGCCCTCGACCCCGTATGCGTAGCGCAATATAATCTAAACACAATAAGAATCATTTGTACTTTATAAATTATTGCTTATTGTGATTTGATCTTGAATGATTGAATGGGTATGGTGAAACAACATGGCTTTGGTTTTACAAGGGGTTGTAAAATTTAAATACAGACTGCGTGTTGTGCCTTCCTCTAAAGATTCTTGATATACATTCTTCTCTCATCTCGCTTCTCCTCGTATGTTCAAACGAGGTTTCTTTCAATGTAATCTTTTAATATTTTCTAGAATTCCTCTCATTGGCTTGAGAGGATATAGGTTAGGGGAGCCATGTTGTCTCACATTTATTATATGCTTTTGATTAGATCATTGCATGATAATTTAATTAGTAATGTATGAGATGCAACTACAAACCATATTATATTCGATTCATCAAACCCTCCAAATGAATCTTAAGTCATAATGCCGTCAATTAATGAATAATTGTCAAAACCTCGATCGCTGAGTTGTAGGTTCCACCAAAGTGGATGCATTTGAGTTATCTTGGGAAAACAATTGTGAGTAGTGGTGCTACTCACACGATTCATTATTGTCTTGACTTAATTGAGATTATCAAAATGGTTTTGGATCTCAAGGCATTAGATGGGGTTAAACATGCCGGATCATATGATGATCGAATCCCATAAAACCTACGAGTTACATATGATGTAATTGGTAAAAGGTTACCTACCTAAATAACTTGAATTTATTGTCTTGCCAAAGCGGAGTTAAGTTTAAGTGAAATATGGATCTTAGCCCACTAATTATATTGAGGGTTGTTAATTCAATGGGAGATTACTAATATGCTTCACGTATTTTGAAATTGTAGAATCATGTCGACTACTAATACTGCTATACTATCACTACGATCGATCCTTGAGAAGGAAAAACTCAATGGGACAAACTTTCTTGACTGGTTCAGGAACTTGAGAATCGTTCTCAAGCACGAAAGAAAGGTTTATGTCCTTGATCGGCCCATTCTTGATGAGCCTATAGCCAATGCTCCAAGAGCTCATAGAGATGCTTACACGAAGCATAAGGATAACTCTGTGGATGTAGGATGCCTTATGCTAGCCACCATGGTTCCAGAGATCCAAAGAGATCTGGAACACATGGAGGCTTATGAGATGATTGTTCATCTCAAGGAAAGGTTCCAGCAATAGGCAGGGCAGGAGAGGTTTGAGACCACTAAGTCCTTACATTCCTACAAGATGGCTAAGGGTGCATCAGTTAGCTCCCATGTGTTAAAAATGAAGGGCTACATTGATCACCTTGAGAGGCTAGGATTTCCCTTGAGCCAGGAGTTAGCTACATATTTGATCTTGAACTCACTCCCTGACAGTTATGACCAGTTTGTCATGAATTACAACATGAACAACATGGAGAATTCCATTTTTGAACTGCATGGGATGCTCAAAACAACTGAACAGAGCATCAAGAAAAGGCCTGGGACTGTTTTGATGGTTCAGAAAGGAAAGGGCGTGAAAAGGAAAGGCAAAGGTAATGGGAAGGGTAAAGACTTCGCTGGTAAGACCAAAAGGCCAAACAAACCTGAAACCAAGTCCACGCCTAATAAGGTTAAGCCTCCAAAGGAAGGAGTCTGCTATTTCTGCAATGAACCTGGTCATTGGAAAAGAAATTGCAAGCTCTTACTGGAAGATCTAAAAAAGAAAAGGAAGGATAGCGGGGCTATCTCTTCATGTATATATGTTATAGATATTCATTTTTCTACTTCCTCTGCATGGGTATTGGATACCACATGTGGTTCTCACATCTGTACAAATGTGCAGGGTCTCAAGGACAGTAGAAAATTGAAGAAGGGCGAAGTGGACCTACGCGTTGGGAATAAAGCAAGAGTTGCTGCTCTAGCTGTAGGCACTTATGAATTGGTTCTGCCCAGTGGGCTTTTGTTAGTTTTGAACAATTGCTTTTATGTTCCTGCTTTAAGTAGTAACATTGTTTCACTTTCTTATTTGGATAAGGAAGGTTATACTTTCATTGCCAGAGCAGGTCTCTTGTCTAAAGGACGTAACTATCTCAAGAGCGATCATGGTAGGATTTGGAGAACACATAATGGCCGATGGAGCATCAATAATCAGACCTCCAACATTCAACAGCCAGAAGTTCTCTTTCTGGAAGATAAAGTTCCAAAACTTTATAATGGCCACTGACTTTAATTTGTGGGATATCTTTGAAATAGGGAACATTATGCTAATGAAGAAAGATAAAGACCAGCTAGTTCCAAAGCCGAAAGCAGAATTTGATGATGAAGACTTCTTGTCTTCAACATTCAACATTAGGATAGCTTTTCGGTTCAATAGCATCTTCTTCAAAGTCTGCACCTTACCCTCAGCAAAACACATGTGGGAAGCATTGGAGATTGCCTACGAAGGAACTGAAGCAGTAAAGGAAAGCAGAGTAAACATGCTCACCACTGAGTATGACTTGCTCAGAATGAGGGAAGAAGAAACAATGTCAGAATTCCAAATGTGACACATTCATCTAATCAACAAATTAGCTGCTCTAGGAAAAACATACGATCAACATTCCCAAGTGAGAAAGATTCTCAATGTGCTATCCAGCAAGTGGGAAGCGAAAGTGACAGCTATCGAAGAGTCTCGTGGAGAATCAATGACCTCAGTAGCAGCATTGTTTGGGAGCCTTGCAGAATATGAGAGCAAGCAGAAATTCAAGAAAGAATTATCTAACATCGAAGAAAAGAAGAAAAAGGGACTTGCACTGAAGACTGCAAAGGAAAAAGAGAAGGAACCTGAAACAGAGGAGGAAGAAGAAGAAGGTGTTGAAGATGAAGAACTTGCAATGGTAGTTCGCAAGTTTAGAAGAATGTACCGAAAAGATCAATAGACCCAACGGCCACCAAGAGGAGGATCAAGCAGGATTGTTTGCTATGAATGTAACAAACCAGGACACGTCAGGGCAGATTGTCCTCTAATTGCTGCTAAAAAAAAAGAGAAGGATAAAAAGAAAACAAGATTCTTTAAAAAGAAAAAGGCGTATGTCTCTGATATTTGGGGTAACAGCACATCAGACGAAGAAAGTGAAGCAGAAGAGGAAGCAAACCTCTGTCTCGTGGCTCAAGAAGAAGAAGACACAGAGATAAAGGAGGTAATTCTCACCAACCCCACTTATGATGAATTACTTGAAGATTATGATGAAATGCATCTTGAATTGCTAAAATTTGTAAAAGAATTATCTTATCTTTGAAAGAAAGTTAAAGAACTTGAAAAACCAAGTGAGAAAACTGTTGTTACCACTGTCTGCTCTAAATGTGAACTTTTGAAAACTGAAAATGATATATTGACAAAAACTCTCGAAAGGTTTACAAAAGGCAGTGAGATGTTACAAATCATTTTGAAAACCCAAAGAGTAACTAATGATTGTAGTGGCATAGGTTATAACCAGCAAATGATTTCCACAAAGGCAGAAAGAAAAATGGCAACAAGAGTTACTTGAAATTTTTCCAGAAATTTGTGTACTCGTCTAAACTATTTGCTTTCTGTAACTATTGTAATAGAAAGGGACATAGAACTACTTGTCATTTTAGGAAAAAGAAAGATCTTGGAACTTACAAATGGGTACCTAAGGGAACTCATGTTCCAAAGGGACCAAGTACTAACCTGAAAGGACCCAACAAGACTTGGGTACCTAAAATAATTAAATGATCATCTTATAGGTTTGTCTTAGAGCATCTAAATCAAGTAAGTGTTATATAGATAGTGGATGCTCAAGACATATGACAGGTGACAAAAAAAGTTTGTCAACCTTAGAGCAAAAGAGGGAGGAAAAGTTAGCTTTGGAGGCAACCAATCCGGTAGAATTGTTGGAGTTGGAAAAGTCAATAACGCAAATGGAGCACCGGTCAAATATGTTTATCATGTGGAAGGGCTATGTCACAATCTTCTAAGTGTGAGCCAAAGTGCGGACAAAGATAACTGGGTGATCTTCGATTCACAAGAATGTTTCATCATTAGTAAGAAGGATCTACCAATCAACAAAGAAAAGTTGAACATTCAACTCCGAGCTCCAAGGGACGGTAACTGTTATACCATCGATTTAGAAAATGCTTTCACTAACTCTTGTTTAATTAGCCAAGCTGATGAAATTCGTTTATGGCATAAACGCTTAGCACATGTTAATATGCATCAGCTTGGCCGATTAATCAAGAATGAATTAGTTCAAGGGATTCCAAAAATCAGTTTCAAAAATGACTTAGTTTGTGATGCCTGCCAGATGGGAAAACAAACCAAGTCTTCTTTCAAAACATAGAAATAGATTTCAACTAATAGACCCCTTGAACTACTTCATATGGACTTGATGGGTCCCGCAAGAGTAAAGAGTCTAGGAGGAAATCTTTATACTCTAGTTATTGTAGATGATTTCTCAAGATTCACATGGACCATATTTCTAACTTCAAAGAATGAAACTTTTGAATCATTCATTACTTTTGCTATGAGAAGGTATGTCAATTGTGTCTATTAGAACAGATCATGGTGGAGAATTCGAGAATGGTGACTTTGCAACATTCTGTGAAAGAGAGGAATCAACCACAATTTCTCAGCTCCTAGGACGCCTCAACAAAATGGAGTCGTTGAATGAAAGAATCGAGTACTTGCAGATATGGCTTGTGCAATGATGATTGAGAAGAAAGTCTCTCAAGTCTTCTGGGCAGACGTGATTAGCACGGCATGCTATATATCCAATCGAGCCTACATAAGGACTTCCATGGGAAAGACTCCTTACGAGCTGTTCAAAGGAAGAAACCAAACCTTTCTCACATGCACATATTCAAAAGCAAATGTTTCATTCACAACAACGGCAAGGATAATCTCGGTAAATTCGATCCTAAATCTAATGAAGGTTTATTTTTAGGATACTTCCTTAGAAGTAAAGTATTTAGGGTGTTTAACAAACGTACTTGTGTAGTGGAAGAGTCAGTACATGTTGTGTTTGTTGAAACTGAACCTCAAACGAAACCTGACCTTGATGAAGAAATAATTATTTCAAAATCTTTTGAAAAAGAAAAGAAGGATGGTTCAACTGATGTTCAACCAACAAACATTTTTGAAAATGATCAATCGGTTGAACAATTTCAATCCCCTCAACAAAGAGTATGGAAGTACATTCAAAACCACCCTCTAGATCAAGTGATTGGAGAAGTGGATGACGGTGTACAAACATGAAAACGTTTTCTAAATGAGGCTCAATTTTCAGCATTTATCTCAAAGATAGAGCCTAAAAATGCTGAGGAAGCTTTGACCAACAATGATTGGATTATAGCTATGGAAGAAGAGCTAAATCAATTTGAAAGAAACCAAGTTTGGGACTTAGTATCCTGTCCAAATGATCATCCGGTCATAGGCACTAAATGGGTATTCAGAAACAAACTTAACGAATCTGGTAACATTATCAGGAACAAAGCTCGATTAGTAGCCAAAGGCTACAATCAAGAAGAAGGGTTGATTATGAGGAAACGTATGCTCCAGTAGCAAGATTGGAAGCCATACGTATCCTACTTGCTTTTGCATGCTTGATGGATTTCAAACTCTTTCAAATGGATGTCAAAAGTGCTTTTCTAAACGGGTTTATTATGGAGGAAGTTTATATTGAACAACCTCCAGGTTTTGAAGATTTTTCTAAGCCCGATTATGTTTTTAAACTTAAGAAAGCACTTTATGGTTTAAAACAAGCACCAATAGCATGGTATGAAAGACTTAGTAATTTCTTGATTAAGAAGGGTTTCACTAGAGAAAAGGTTGATACAACTTTATTTATTAAGCAATCTAAGTCTGATATATTAATTGTTCAAATCTATGTTGATGATATCATTTTCGGTGTAACTAACAACAATCTTTGCCAAGAGTTTGCTAAGATTATGCAGGCCGAATTTGAGATGTCAATATGGGAGAGCTCAACTTCTTTCTCAGACTTCAAATCAAACAAAGGAAGAATGGTATTTTCATTAGCCAGACGAAGTACCTAAAAGAGTTGTTAAAGAAGTTTGGGATGGATCAGTGCAAAAGTTAAGACACTCCCATGAGTTCAATGGCATTGCTTGTTGCAGACGTAAAAGGAAAAGATTATGACATCAAGTGGTATAGAGGGATGATTGGCTCACTACCGTATCTCATGGCCAGCAGACCAGATATTCAGTTTAGCGTTGGGATGTGTGATCAAGCAGCACCCAAGGAATCACATGCTGAAAACGTGAAGAGGATCTTTAGATATCTTGCTGGTACCATTGATCTTGGAATATGGTATCCCAAGGGAACTAATGAGGAGTTGATAGCATATTCAGATTCAGATCATGCAGGCTACAAGACTGATCGAAAGAGTACAAGTGGTCAATGCCAGTTCCTTGGAGGTTCATTGGTATCTTGGTTCATCAAGAAGCAATCAACAGTTTCACTATCCTCAACAGAAGCTGAGTACATAGCTGCAGCTAGTTGTTGTGCTCAAGTACTATGGATGAAACAACAATTACAAGACTTGGGAATGAATTTCACAGAAATTCCCATACTTTGTGACAATACTAGCACTATCAATTTAGCCAAGAATCTTGTGCATCACTCTCGGACAAAGCATATCGATATACGTCATCACTTCATCTGAGATCATGTGCAAAGAAAAGACATCAAAGTGGTTTTTATACCAACCCATCAACAAATAGCAGACATCTTCACCAAACCATTAGCCAGGGAACAGTTCATGAACATTCAAAGAGAATTGGGAATGGTGAATCCCAATGAACTGTAAGTAATGTTGATTTACCATTGTTTTGATGATTCATTATACTAACTTAAGCATGAGAGTGTCTTTAGAAAGTTTTGCAGGTTCTAAATAAGTGGCAGAACCAAATCCAATGGAGCAAAGCTCAGCAACTCGAGTAATGGAAGAGAGCAACTCGAGTCAGAAATCCAGAGGCATGAAACTCGAGTCAGGGGAATGTGCAACTTGAGTTCCATCACTGCACAAGAAAACTTGGAAGGAAAACTCGAGTCATGGCATGAAAGTTGATGTCACTCGAGTTCTAGGATTGGGCAACTTGAGTTCAGGTACACATTTTGTCTTTCAGAGGCCTACAACTCAAGTCATGGTAACACAACTCGAGTTCTGAGGCATTTGTTCATATGGGAAGTCATGCAACTCGAGTCATGAGAAACCATAACTCGAGTTCTTGACTGGTTGTTTATTGTTGCCACATGAAACTCGAGTCATGAGGAACCACAACTCGAGTTCCATAACTGAGAAGCCAATTCTCACTCAACGAAACTCGAGTCATGGAACCCACAACTTGAGTTCCATTACTCAGAAACTATATCTCCCCCTTCTGCCATAACTCGAACCCTAACCTCTGTTTTTGTAACTCGAGTTCTCTCCAATCCGTTTCATTTTCAACCGTTACAACTGCTACGAATCGTCATAACTTCTCAGGTAACTCTAAACCGTCAAAACCCCTCTGATTTCACTCATTATTATCTTCATTTCACCACTCAATCTTCACACCAAAATCTTCGAAGCCTTGATTGAGCTTTAATTATATTAGTTTTCCTCTTAAATTTCCAGAGTCATAGAGTCAATTTTGGCCCATTCATGACCTTTTTGAGCGTAAATTGTGATTAGGAGTTGTTGAATTGGATTAATGTAATTTTGGGGTCATATGCCATGAATAATGATATATTTATGCCTAATTTCTTCATGAGCAAGTGATACTGCCAAAATTTGTTATTTCATTTCAGGAATTCCCTGCAAAAGGGCAAAGGCAGCAACTCTGGCAATGTTCGCCGCGGCGTAAATTAAGTTCGCCGCGGCCAAAGTTCAAGAAAATAGACTGAAGCTCTCGGGAGAGTTTCACCGCGGCTAAATACAAAGTTGGCCGCGGCGAAAATCGCGTATCAGCACCAGATTTTTACTCCAGATGGAAATAGCCCGATCCATTCTTCCAAGACCCGACCCAGGACGGTTTTTACACCCCATTTAGGGTAAATGTCGAGGGAGGCAGAGAAAGGGGGGAGGAGGCTGAACACTCACACACAACACATTTTTTTCTCATCTAACACTCTTCAACCCTACCATCACCCAATTCTTCCACCATCCATC
>JANTPZ010142658.1:0-12870 GCA_025593235.1 Vachellia pachyceras
GCAGAGAAACAGAGTTCAGGGTAAAATGTGGAACTGCAAGCGATAATGGCAGAGAAGCAGAATTGAGGGTAATGGCAGAGAAGCAGAGCACGGGTGGGTGTCCGCGCGAGGAGGGAGAGAGAGTGAGAGGAGAGAGAGGGTTTTTACAAAACTCCATTTTTACCAACGGTTTATCCAAACGTAACTCCATTTTTACCAACGGCTTATCCAAACATAAAATTTTTTCATTCTCCAAAAAGTCATTTTCAAAAGCCATTTTTCCTAACAGTCGTTTTCCCAACGGGCTCTCCAAACAGAGCCATAATCATTGTTAATGAATCTCATCCATCTCTACAGTAAGGTATCCTCTTTCTTTAGACCTGGAAATCAAAGCACAGCTAAAAGGCACGGCAATTAACTTATAGGCCAAAAGGAACTTAAATGATCATTACTCTATCTGTTTTACTATAGAGTACTTTTCTCCTTTTTTTAACAGACAAAAAAAATCACATTATATGTTCATCCTCAATTTCAAAACCACGTTTAATATGGTTTTTTACCTGCTTTATTCTTGAAATGAAATAGTTTTTAGATGAGTTAAAGTTCCAAGAACGTCTGAACGATGATATCATATTTCAACATGTTTCTAATCTGTATATGTATAGCCATGGAGGAGTATATTAAACGGACATCCTTGTAACAAAAACAACTGATAAAGTAGGTTGGAAATAGGTAACGAAGAGGTTGGGTGTACATAGAGATTATAAAGCATGTACAGTGATCATTAAAGCCCCCGAAGAGATTATAAAGCATGTACTGTGATCATTAAAGCCCCCGAAAAGGCTGAATCCCCCACATGGCATGCCTCTGTGTTATCCCTTAATTGGTGCATTTGAGTCCCCTTAATCCCTACACACATTTGGATTTCTTAATCTAAAACTCGAATTTAACAGGTTCATCAAGGATCAAGCTTCTTTTTTAATTAGTGGCAACCGGAGATGTTCATGATCACTATGTCCACCAAAAGCTGCTTCAGTCTAATCATCAGCTCATGTCATCCCCCTTTAACTTTATGATTCTTTTATGCATTTTTAAATCTTTTTGCTGAGTTGTTTAATGAGAATGATCGATTGAAGAGAAATTTTGACTTCTTGCATGAAAAGAACACCATTGTCTTAAAAATGTTTTCACCCTATTTTATACTATCTTGGATATCATAATAACCTCTTCCTCACTAAAGTGTGACCAATCATCATATATATATATAGAGAATGATGATATATAATTTACCAGAGAAAGAATGATGGGTATTGTTTTGTAAAAGTTAATTGATCTTTTTCGGCATTTGGTATAGCATCCTAACCGTACCATCTCACACACCATAACGTATGGGATGCTGATTTTCCTCATATGTGTTTATACGATAAGCATCCAAAATAAGTCTCTAATATCCACACATTAAATTCTGATCATTAATTAAATGGTAGGGGTATTGTTTAGAATTGTCTCTCAAATATATTATAATCAATTCAACTACTTGTTTAATTTCACAAATTAGTTAAAAAGATCTTCGGAAAAAGTGTAAAGATATGATAGCTTATCGTCAAAACCTTCTTTAAAGAATTTAACGTCATATTTTGATGTTATGATACCATAAAAAAACGTATTGAATGTCATCATAAAAAGCAAAACTACTACATTTACCAAGAAAATGAATAATTGAAAAATGCAAGCAAATGCACACAAGAAAGTGTGATTATATTTTATTAGGAAGATTATGCAATGCATGCTTCTTGATGGTATAAGAATAACCAAGGGGGAAAAAGAGAGGAGAACAAATGTTTCTTAGAGTTAAAGGAATTCCAAAAACACAAGAATTTGCAGAGAGGCATGCGAAGAAGAGAAGCAAGTGAAAAGAAAGGAAACATTTTTAACATACGGAGGCTGATCCTGTTCTAAATGGTTTGGCCTCTTAATAACAAGCAATAATATCTACAGGCACAATTCAGGAAGTTGAAACGGGAAGCATTTGCCGACATTTCACGAGAGGTAATAAAGGGAACGAAACAGTGTTTAATTCGATGGATGTGATGATCAAGTTGGAGAGATTATTAGCTGTGAAATGAAGCCCACTCGTCATCCTCATCAACTGATCTCGACACTACTTATTTCCATAAAAAGAGGTTTTATCATGGCGATGAGACAGTGCGGGAGGGCAAGCATAAGAATACATATTGTTGTCTAAGCTGAATCTATATAGACTCGTTATCATAGCATCACCTACGGACCCTTGTCTCTTCTCTTCGTCCCTTTCTACCAACACTTTTACGTCCTCTCTCTCTCTACTCTTAAATGGCCATTCTTGTTTATCCTTATCTCAATCTGCTTAGGTGTATATAAATGACATGGTTAGTGTTTGTTTTCGTTTAATCAGACATATTAAATTATATTATGATATTCACTATTCATATTTCTGCGGATCCAGGGTGTTCTAAATTTGGAAACTGGGCCACACATATCCATAAAGGGAAGGCCACATAATCAGAGAAATTACCACTGTTTGATTGGTTCGAAGCACATGTCACACTTATCTATATTATTCCTTCTCCCTAAGATTCGAAACACGTCACACTTATCTATATTATTCCTTCTCCCTAAGCCATAAATGTCTCTGCTTGGAGTCTTGTTCATGCATATGGCAGGTTTGCTCTACTGAGACGTCGTTTTGCTTCATTTCACATCCCATATTATCCTCGTCTCTGTCTCCCGAAAACGATTCCCCACAAAGCAAGGTGATGCATCTGGTTATATTACCCAGATCAAACCAAGTAAATAATGCACAAAAAATTATTGTTTTTTAATGTACAAAGTTTCTAGTATGATCACCAAGCAAAAGATGGCCGGGGTTTTATCTATTCTGTGCCTCGATGGTTTTCTCTCAACAAGTTCTTGGACACTAAGTACGTACGCTCATGGCCTTCCCGACACATAAGTGCAATCATGGAATACCGGAGGGGATGCTTTATATCTGTTTGGTTAATTTTTGTGACAGGATGTGCCTTCACTATCGCTGATATAAACTTTCTTTGTTAGCGTAACGCTTCACCTGGTCTCTTATTGGTCAGAATTATTCGGGAAATTCGATCAATGAAAGGCAACAGTGTAATGGCTACAAGTTCGAAGGGAAAGCCCATTCCAAAAGAACCACCTATTAGGCTGGAACGAAACTCATAATTTATAAATCGCACCACACTTATATGTCTTCCCGACGTGGGGTTCATACGTGATCATGTACATGCCTCTAAAATCTTGAAAGTAGGAACAGCTGGTAGAGTGTGAAGGCTGGCATTAGTTTTTCTCAAGACATATCAAAAGGAAGGGGAACGTGACATAGAGACATATATATGTATACAACAATTTGCAAACAAACGATCTGCAAATAAAGTTGAGAAAGAAACTAAAGGCACAGTGTTCAAAACGTGTAGTGACGTTTTGTGTCATTTGGTATCATATCTTGTCTATTAACTGCCCATGCATCAAGGTCTAGCTCTCCTGCAATACTCCAATCCACTTGGATCCAATTTGTGAGACATTTCTTTATCTACTTGCCTTTTTTTAGTAAATTATTGTTCCTGAAAAGCCATCAAGTACGTGCCAAATTTTCACATTATTTTCACCCTCTTCACGCTTTACACTTCAAGTACACGTATTGAGCTGAAGAAAAGAGTCCAACCACCAACTTGTCGTACTGTGTTTTCCCCCTGAAGTTTTTGCCTTGATTGAACATCTCTTGTTGCCTCCTCCTTTTTGGAAACTCATCACACTCCAATCATCGCACGATGATCTTTTTATGTAGTTGTTGTCGTCAGAGAAAACGCCAAGGAGACAGAAATAAGTGGGTACTAAGTACACAAGTTACATTAATTAACGTTTACTTTGTGGGAAGATGCGAATGCGAGAGGGTTAATTTTCCTTGTTTTGCTTTAGTTGGAGAGGTTGTTTCCGCCTCCTCAGCATATTTACTTAATTGAATGGTTGGTGGAATACACCACCGACCTCTGACACCGTAGACGTAGTACACCAGCAAATTCAACTCTCTCGCTTATCCATAAATGGGGTGTGATTATCTGCATAACAATGTACAAGTCCCTTTTCCCTCAGAATTAGAGGGTTCGGAAAATGAAATTTCCATCTTAAATCTATTCAAGGAAAAAAATTATTTGCAAAATCCACCTTAATCATTAATTCAGATTGGACCCGTTTGAAAACACTGTGGAGAAGTGTTTTTACCATTTACGAGATAGATGTGTGAAAGAGATTATCTCATTTTACAGAAAAACACTATTTAACGCACGTTTGACTTTTCCAAACGTGGTTTCAAACAGGCCATTGATCTGATAACAGTTCCAGTCCCAAAAAAACAAAGAATTGATGTCAGTCAAATCTACATTATCTACTGTAATTCACTGTGATTGGATTTAGATTAGGAAGTTCAATGTTTTATTGCTCAATAAGAAAAAAAAAGAAAATAATTTTTTTAAAAAAATCCTCATTAACTTTGATTGGTTTCAGATTAAGTAACCTCATGAATGAAAAACATTTAAAAATATAAAAAAAGGTCTTCCTATTTATGATGATTTTCTCCTACATTAATTAGTGATTTGAAACAAGAAAGGTCAAAACATGAAAATAGTAAAACATTTTCTCATTTATGTTGATTGGTTTCACATTAAGTAATTTCTATGAATGAAAAAATTAAAAAAATATGAAAAGTGAAAATAAAAATATGTGAAAACTCTTTTTGTTTCCTATAAAAAGAAGAGTAAGGGTTGAAGTAAGGAGCTGGTGTTTTGGGAGGAGAAAGTTAGAAAATGAGGCGAGCTGTACACTATTTTTAATTTCATACTCTCTTTAATTCATATACATGAGTTACCTTCATTTGCTTCTTTAAATAACATGCAAGTAGGCAATTCATTTGAATTTGAACTAGCTACGTGAGTTTTGCAGAGGAGGTGAATGAATCACAATTTTTCTGAAAATACATGAATAATAATGTTAAAAAGCGGAAACCTTTTTGAAAAAGCAAAAGAAAACATTTTGAAGTAATTTTGCAATATATGAGGCTTTTAGAGCCTCTTCAAACGAAACTGACCATACTTCTATGTAAGGTTATGGGAACTTTCTCAAAAAATATAACCTAAAGTTTTTTGAAAAATTCCTTTTTCCTTCTAGAAATAAATAAGAAGATATTTTTAAAATAAAAAATATCAATCAATAGAAAAATAGTTTTTGTAGTGAATTAAATAAAATATCTTTTAAAAAAATTAACCAAATGACACATATTTATGCCCTCAACTACGTAGGTTTTGATTCCTCTAAAAGGAACGTGTGTCCTAAATTTTCATCTTAGGTCAAGTCCAACCTTATAAACATTTTTTCTCTTTCTATTTTATTTGTTTTTATTTTATATCTCTTTCGCTGAATTTAGTTTTTCCTTTTTTATTTTATATTTCTCTTATCAATTGTTTTGCGTTTTTTATTTTATTTTTCCTTTTTTATTTCATTTTTCATTTTATTTCCTTTTTTATTATACCTCTCTCTTTGTAGGTAAATATTGATTTCTCTTATTTTTGTTGAGTGATTAGAATATTCTTTTTGGACTATATTTTATGAATAGGTGTTGTAGGTGCCTAACACCTTCCCCATACATAATCGACTTCAGAATCCTATCATATTTTCGTAGACCATATTTTTTGTAAAAAAAGGTTTCCAAAAGTACTCACTTTTAAAATTTTAGTGGCCGCTCCTAATCCCAAATTTTGGACCTTGGAGACTCTAACTTGAATAATTACTATTTCTATTTGCTTTTGCTATGTATAGCTATCCCTCTATCAAAAGTAATCCGTTTCAAAGTATTGCTAATACTAAATGTGAACATCTTTTCTAACAGAAATCTAAACCTGGAGTGAGGTGCTATTCTCTTTCACTGAATCAACCCTTACTAATCATTTCCCTTTGGATATCTACGTGACAAGCCTTTCCCCCATACATCATAATTAAAGGGTTCAGAAAATGAAGGTTTTATCTCAATAGACTGAAAATAAAAAAATCGTTTGGAAGGTCCTCCTTAATCCACCTTCCAACAAACTGATAACAATTCAAAACTACTGTATCATCTCTTGTGATTGATTTTAGCCAAGATTTACTATCTTTATTATGATTCAGAGTAAATAGGAGTCTTGTCATATTCAAAGTTAATGTAACAATTTTATGCATGGCCTTAGTCTAAGGAGCCCTACATAATTTTTTTTTTTTACTAAAGAGTTTCTTTCTTTCTCTCTTTTTCTAAAGTTGGTTTTACATGCTTGAGTCCCCCCCCCCCAACCCACAACACCCACACACAAGAGGCATCTGAAATCTGAATCATACATGAAACTTTACAAATGGTCTTAATGAAGAAATAGTGCGTCATAAATAAAAGCCCAATAGTTGTGTTTCACCAAAATAAAGAGCCCAATAACGTGGAAGGTTGGTTTATTCACATCGAGGTCCCCTGCCAAGTAGCAGCCATGATATAATCATCACACCAGAAACAGATATACATAGTCACATAGCATCTCTGTTGTGTGAACACAAATATTTGATACCCACAAACCCAAGAAGAAAGACCGGAAGAGAACAGAAACCAAAAGTTATAAAAAGAAAAAAGATCAAGAATGATGATTTTAAAGAATACATAGCACCAATCTCCAAATGCAAAACAAGATAACAAACCAACAAAAAAATTGAAAAAGGAAAAACAACGAGAGCACCTAAACCATGATAATTCTGTCAGGCCACATAGTATTTATACACATAATGTTGAGATTAAACTTGTATATGAATCCAATCCCCACCATTAAAAGTATAGGTACCAGCAGCAATATTTCCCTTGACCATGGCGCGAAGCCTAATTTGTGTGTTGCTTTTTAAAGTTCAACGTCACAGTAGACCCTCTCAAAGCCCTGGGACTCAGAGAAGTGCGTCAGAACAGGGGAACAAGAGACTCTCATGGTTCGATCCTCTGATTTCCACAGCCCAACCTTGAACCTTATTCTTGCCTTCATCAACACATCCAATTCAATGTCCCCAGACCGCTTCTCCTGCCTCAGGTCCTTAGGCATGGACCCATATAAGGCCACAGTCTGAGAAGTGAGCCTCGCCTGCAAACGAGTCACATTTCTATGTGGTTGGAAGAATGGCTGAACCCCATTGGTCGCTAGCGTCTGGTGCTTGTAATTGACTGAAATCTCCACGGAATCATAGTAAAATGCGACCCTGGAATTGGGGTTGTAAGATCTTATGGTAAGATCGAAATTGGCGTAGAGGTGATTTGCGTCGGTCAAGTTAAAATTGTGGATTGAAGCGTTCTCTACTGTGTAAATCAAGCCTTTGGGTTTAAGAACCAGCCAAGTAATGAGCACGGCAATGCCCAGTAGGATTACCAAGGCTAAAATCCCTATGCCGATGCAACGAAGGAGGCTTGAGCGTCTTCGTGAGGGAGGAGGAGTGGCCATTTCTAAGGCTGGTTCTTTGTACTGTAATAATGCTAGAAGGCAAAGCAAGGAATGATACGCTGAAGAAGCAAATGATGAGCATATATCGTGAGGAAACTGATATGTAAGATATCTCTCGGTTGTCTCTTCGCATGCTTTTTTAAAATTAGTTGTTCAACACTTTTTCTCTTTTAGAATTTCGTGTTTGAAACTCAAGAAATCTTAAGGGACTAGTCAGGTGCAGAATTGTTCGTTTCTTCAGATTCAAGTGTTGCTGAGTATTATATTATCACAGACAGCATAGCTGTGTCAGGAATAAAGCGATAAAACTGAGAGAGCAATTTTTAGGCACTCATCTTGTGACCAAGATTGGTAACTAATCAAAATGGGTATGCCAATGAGCTTAGTTCTTTAGATAAGAAAGAGGTAATAAACTGCGTAGCTTAAGATTAATTTAACTTTTGGGAGTGCATGAATGACTGAATGGAGGATGGAATATGCCACCATCATGAGGAAGGATCTATTTGATTCCTTCTCAGGGTTATTTATGGATTCTACCTTTGTCTGCAAGGGATTCCAAGATCAGCACTATAAGTTGATGCTTTCCTTTGCTTCTCGGGTTAAGCACACCATAACCATTGGATGCCATAGCATATTATATTACCTCTTGCATTCCGAATTCAATTTTGTTCAGTGTATGTGCATTGATTGGATTTAACAAGCGAGATAACCCTCCAAGTTTTTACTGTTTCTTGTACGCCTATGTCTTGCTCCATTTTCAACTTTTCATTTTTTTTTTTAAAAAAACACATCAGTGCCTACCTTTCCCGACATCACGCCACTAATGTCATTGAGAACACAAAATGTCCAAAATTTTGTTTTTCCTTTGTGGTGCAAGTGATTAGAGCTTGTTTGAGAACAGCTTCTAGAACATAAATTTGGTTTCAAAATCTAGGTTTTACCTCAAAATCGAGGTTTTGTCCAAACGAAATTTTTTCCCCCAAAAGCTATTTTGGTTACAAAACCTCAGTTTGAAACATAGGTTTTGAAACCTAGATTTTCTCTTTCCTACTTTTTCTCTCATTCTCTTTCTTACTTTCCTCTTTACTACCCACTTTTTTGCCTCGGAATCCGTAAAAGCTAATAACTTCCCAAACATAAATCACTTTTCAAAGGTTTTGCCTCGGAATTTGTAAAAGCTATTTTCCAAAATCTATTCTCTAAAATCTAGATTTTACCTTGAAATTTGTAAAAACTACTTTCAACCAAAAATCCAAACAAGCTCTGAATCTAGAGCCCTATTTGTTTCCTACCTCTCAAGTTCAAGTTACTGCGCATGGAAATTTTAGATGTGACGGATATGTTGTTCCATTTTACTGGACTATGGGCCTCTTAATGCACCTCCTTCTATTGGTTCTAATTGTCTGCATCTCAATTTCAAATGCCAAGACAAACAAAAAGAACCATTTCAACTTTTAACCAAAACTGACAATGAAAACTGTAGCCGTCGGATGAGGACTATGAATGACAATAATGTTATTTTCATTTCCTCTTCTGGTAGGACAAGTTCTCAGTAGCAAATTAATGAGGATGACGTACATCTATGTTCACATCCGAGCTAAGCCAATGGCCATGTTTGACAACCAGTAGCTTATTTTTATAAGCACGTTCAACAGTGCTTTTTTGTAAAACGAGACAAACTCCTCCACATATTTGCCTCGACTTGTGTGAATAAACACTTATAAGTGGCTTATGACAGTTTGCCAAATGGACCCTATATATGTATATATATTACTGGGTTCAACTTAGACAATGGCTCTGTTTGGTAAGCCATTTTCACCAACGGATTTGTTTACCGAGACAAAATTCCTCTTACATAACCTACCTCGGAATCTGTGTCCGTTTTCCGAACGGGCTATCCAAACGGACCTAATACATGGTGAGAATCACCATGTGTAGGTCATGATGATCCGATCCTGCCTGTTATAATACAAATTCTGAGCCAATATGTTGAGAACTAAGTATATACCTTTGTAAGGTTCTTGCTACTCCATAGTGCCCGAGTCCTGACCCAAAAGAGCACCCACACCTCATCCTTTTCCTTACATGGATGGTGACTTACACATGCCGGCCAGCCAAGCCTCCGGACACTATTATTCTACGTGGGATGAAACTTCTGCTGAAAGCACCCTTCTTAGATTTAACCTTAATATTATATCTGGAACAGTGAAAAAGAGTTTAGTTTAGAATTGATGACAAAAGAAACAAGGCAGTGTACCCAAAGCTGCAGCCTCCAGAAAGTATACTTTACGCGCTTCGGATAGCACTAGTATTATGACTGATTCAGAGTTGAAACCTGGCACTGCCACGTTCAATTTGAAGGCTTTAGCGCGTGGGGTTGCTAAATTGGGGAGAAGGATTAATTTATAAGGTGGGAGTGGGAGGCAAAAGGTTAGGGAAAAGAAGAGAGTACTGAATGGTGTGGACATGAAATGTGTGGAGCAACGAAGGTGGTCGCCGCATATTCCTTGGAAGATGCGAGTTTTCACAAACCATTGGAGAAAAGGAAGCGCCCATTGGATACTGAAGCTCGATCCCTCTTCCTTTTATACCCTCTCATACTCTATGGTTTTCTCATCCCCTTCAACCAATTTCTCACCCATGAGTTTTAGTTTTTCCTCTACTTGAGCACTCCAGTCGGCGACTTCATCCCTGCCTCCCCCACCACCGGAATTTCAATACCGGACAAAAATCGGGGTACAATTTGTGTGTTTGCCAGCAGGCTATGTTCTTTTTGAAGAATCTGATGGCAAATGCCGAACTTTATCTTCGTGTGTCCCTTGACTTTCGGTGGCTGGGGGAGGGTGGGACTATATGCGAGGTGGCTGACGGAGATCGGATCGGTCAATTTGGAGAAAATGGGGTCATTCATGAATCATGATCTTTTTTTCTTCCACAGGGCAACTTCAACTCTTTGGCATTATAACTTTGTTATGTTTCTGTTTCAGCTTATCTAGAGTCTTGATGCTTGACAGTGTTAGAAACTAGAATCCGTCTGTTGGTGATTTTGATGTAGTTTAGTTTTGTGGCTTTACCTGCGTCATGCAATCTTCTGGGCGAGCGTTATTGAATCATGTTGAAGAGCCCAGAACCATGTAGTATCATCTTTTTTGTATTGCCATCTACATGCATGTTAGAATCACAATAGAATTAATTCAGTATTCAAGGAGGATTTCTGCAGATTGGTCTCTATGTTTTAAGTTTTTAACTCCGATCCACAGATTGGTTTAACTCACTCCCAGTCATAGTAAGCCAAAAAAACCTGCACAGTAATGAGCTGATATACTTGGATTGCTTTTCAAGGAAGATCGATATCATGTGGTTATGTTTCTGCTGTGTTTACTGAGATGTTGAACACGTGGTGGCTTGGTCATGAGAGACAAACGCCAAAATCGTATAGAGGTTCAACTACCACCGATAAGCCCCCTTTAAATAGCAGAGGCAGAATAATAACACAGCCACAAAACCATAAACTTTGCACCGATTTTGTGTTTTTGTTACGGGATAATTTAATTTAACAATTATATCAAAAAAGATTAGCAGTTAGAAATTTTTTTGGGGGGGGGCAGATAGCCTAACTTGAACATAGCGCTTGACGGTGTAGTCAAATTATCTGCATCTACCGTTTCTGACGATTCATTATGTGGCAGCAAGACTGCAAGAGGCGCTGAAATAGAAATAAAAAATTGTGACCTGAGTTAAGCAGCTTTGTTGTCCCAAGTACACGTATCTTTTTATTGTAAGCAATCTCATTCAATGTATAGTCGGATATTAAATATGAGTATATCTACTAATAAAAATTAAAATATCGATTCACCGTATCATGAAAGATTAGCCCTTCTGCTATATCCAATCCTATTAGTATAGACTTCTGCTATGTGGAAGAACCGCATTGCAGTAAGGTTGATTTGGGCCCTGAGCGTATTGGGGGAGGAGAGAGTGGGGGAAAGAAATTTGATGTTTCACCGTGTGTCTATTTGGATAGCACAGGTAAAGGAGGGAAACATGGTGGATCTGGATTAATGGTTATTTTCAATATTCGGCGTCTGAAAATTTTTTTTCCAATTATGCACGTAAATTAAGATAAAAAATATTTTGAAATTTGTAAACTCATTTTTCCTAACGGATTCCTAAAACACATAAAAATGTAATTTGCAAGTTTATAAGGTAAGAATTTCATCTCAATTTTTTATAAACGCGCTTCTCCAAAACAAAGATAGATGGAGACAAAATCTTGGCATCCCTTTATGTGAAAATTGCCTTTTATCCTTCTTTCTTTTATTTGAACAATTTAAACACTCCGCCCAGTTGAGTTTGGTCGAACAAATTATTTCTTCACAATGTGACAATAATAAATGTTCAAATTTTCACAAGAGAAATATCTATCTTCTATGTTTAAAAGTCTGTTAAGCATAATTATTTCCGATAATAAATACATAAGTTCAGAAGAAGAAAAAATCATAGCAGAAGAAGGACCCACACACACCCTTCGTTCACTATTTTGAGGTATATTAAAAGCACAGCTTTTTTCATGGGGTGCCATTTGAATCAAGAAGTTCTTTAAGTTGGGTGAAAACATGAATTTAAAATTTGGAATGGTGGGGGCACAGGACGTGGGTACCATTTTCTTTCGAGGCTTGCCTTTTTCCCCATAATCAATGAGTACCAGTCCCAAAAGGGTCACATGTGAACAACAAATGTATCATCTTCTCCCACCTTATTCCAACAACTCCCTAAAGGGAGAGGATTTGTTCTTGGGGAGTGTCACTTTGTTGTGGTTCCAGTCGCAGCGTTTGGGGAGACATCACCATAGTTTAGTGAAGCTGAATTGACCTACCTGTGTGATCAGAACTAAAGGGCTTGCTTGACATGCTCCCGTGCCTGTATGGACAAACCCCAGTGGATCATGAGTTAGGTGCCTTACCCTTAGATCGTAGGTGAGTCCAACCCCTTTTCTAAAATTTTATGTATAAAAAAAACAAGGCATTTCAGGATCAAATATAACCTGTCCCCCAGTCTCATCGTTCTTTATACAAGTCTACATGGAACCATACTTCCTTTCTGTTCTGGTTTAATATGTCACGGTCCATATTTACTTGTTTTTTGTCCTGGTTTAATCTGTCACGGTCCATATTTACTTGTAACACACACTCTTTGATTTATCGTCAAGCGATACAAAAATATGTCTATGCAGGTTAAGGGTTGGTTTGGTTTCAAGGTTTTGAAACCTAGGTTTTCTCTTTCATACTCTCTTTTTACTACTATTTCTTACTTTCCTCTTTCTTACTTTTTCTCT
>JANTPZ010142660.1:0-11656 GCA_025593235.1 Vachellia pachyceras
CCACCGCCACAACCAGAGGAATCTCTTTGAGCTGAACAGTATTAGAAAAGGACAAACACATAAAAGCCTGATCTCAGCATCGCCTTTCGCAGGCATCATATACCAAAAAGCGATTTATATAAAATAATATAAGACAAGACATTTAGAATCATGTTGCAGAACTTTGAAATCCATATGGGATAGGATAGACTTAAAACGAAATGCTTGTATTAAATTAACTTAAATTAATTGGTTTGGTGAGAAAATATTGACCCTACGCTAATCTACATTCCATTGCTCTAGAACATGGTTGACATATGCACCAGGACGATTAAATAAAAATGTATTAATATTGCACATCACAAGTCTCACTCTTAAAAAAAAAAGTGTAAATGACATGCTTGCGTGTATATTCATTTAAGCTTGGCTATCTTTTTGTGGATGGAAATGGAATCTAATTTCAAATCAGTCCGATTCAAGAGAGAACAACTTATCGACTATTAATGAATAAACTAGAGTGATTAAATTGGCCGTGTTGGCACAATAATTGAGCTTAAAGCCTTAAACAGAAAAATTAGAGGAAGAGAGAGCCAAACCAGCAAGGAGGCCTCTAAAGAGTTCGTCAACAGCAGAGGAGAGTTTTTCATAGCTATCGTAAGCATTAAGGTCCACTTTTCTTCCTATGGGAACTCCATCCATATTGATCTTCACAAACAGGCCTTTACCACCACCACCAACAACAACGTTGTTGTTTTTGTTGTCAGCCACAGCCACAGGTTTCTTCCCAGCAACCTTATCTTCAACAACCGCATGCTGATTCTGAGACTCATGTTGAGGAACACCAACCTTAGAAGAGCTACTGCTTGCAAGGTTCTTCCTAAATGAAC
Source organism: Vachellia pachyceras (assembly GCA_025593235.1). Classification (NCBI taxonomy): domain Eukaryota; kingdom Viridiplantae; phylum Streptophyta; class Magnoliopsida; order Fabales; family Fabaceae; genus Vachellia; species Vachellia pachyceras. The sequence continues at coordinate 867 of JANTPZ010142660.1, forward strand.
GAATTGGAGGCCACCCCACTACTGGGCCAGGAGCAGTTCTGCTTTGGTTTTAATGGTTCATTAATGAAAGTTAGGTGTGAACATGAACTTGAACACCAAGTAAATATAAGGAGTTACGGTTGGCAAAAAAAAAGCAGACAACCTGAGAATAAAATTATTGGTTAATTACTCAAGTTATTTGGAGTTTTTTTCATTCTAAAAAACTGAGAAACGAATCAGAGAGGAGGGACAGGATCAGATTTTCACATGCCTATATCAAATTTCAAGGAGGCCTGGACAATGAAGGCACCTAATAAATGACAGGTTAGCATCAGGAATCAGATGTAGACATCTCTGAAGGCTTACATGGCCAAGAGAGAAGTATGGGGTACAAAGGGACCAACGCTTAACAGTGAAATCATACAATAAGGAAAAAAGAAGGCATGTAGTAGTAGCTATATTGAAATCAGTAAGGTTGATTCTTTCACAGAATAGTGCAACAAGGTTAGGGGTAGGGGTGAAATGAAACAGAGTTACAACGCTAAAATGTTGAATCGATTGTACGGTGAAACAGAGCTGTGCATGGACCACAAAATATGAAACAACGTGACTCTGCAAGTGAATATCCTGTCTAAAAGTTTCAGAAAAAAATTGATAATAGTTACAATAGGCATGAAAAAAGTAAGAGTACCTTTTCTGAGAGCTGTTGGGTACAGCTGTATTTGCAGGAGAGGATTGAGGCTGTAGGAATGATGATGATGAAACCCCCTTGTGTTGATTAATGTTCTGAGCCTTCATCTCCAGGTAGCCTGTAGAAGACGAAGCCCAAGGAGAAGACACAGTTTTCGGGTTGTGGCCTCCATTAATGGAGGCTGAGAAGTAACCAAAAGAGAGTAGAGATTCGTCTTCTTCTTCACCTGGTGGACCAAGTCTAAGCTCAAGTTTTTTCTCATCTGAAGACTTGTGGTCTCTGTTTTCATGCCAGTCTCGCTCTGTTGGGATCAAATCCAGCAGCTGAGGAGACACCTCCTCGTTTCTTGACCTACCATTCATAATTTTTCAACACAACAGCAACAAATCCAGATGGAAAATCACCTCCTTGTTCGTTCCAACCACCAGATAAGTGCAAGAAATTCGAGGAATCCCACTGGTAAAAGCAAACATGGAAAAGGGTGAGCAAAAGAAGGGGAAAGAATGGTTAACATAAAAATGACTAAGTTGTTCACTTCACAGAAGCCATGAAACAGTAAGAGGAAGAGGTTATGTATAGGAAAAGTAGTTGAACCTATGAGAATAAGAGGTCATGTATAAAGAACAAGAAAAGGGAAGAAAACCCAGAAGCCAGAGCAAAAGGAACTGTGATGAACTGTGAGAGCTTTAAGCCAGAGAAGTAGGAAGAGGGGCCAAAGCCAAACACAACATTATACCCCACCAAGGGAAAGGGAAACAAGAAGAATAAAAACCTTGAAAAAGCAAAGATATAGAGGGAGGGAGCTATAATAGCAACTATTTGTCGCTTTTCTACTTTTTCAATTTCTTTTGCAGTCTGAATGGGTTCTCGGTTCTCCTTTCTCTTGTGGTCTTTCAAAGGGGGAAAAGATGAAGAGAGAGGGATAAAAACAGAGAGATTCGTGTTGCCTGAAGAACCCAAAACAGGAAATGGAGGAATTAGAAGACAACGCACGCAACCTGAGAGAGAGAGAGGAGGGAGGGGGAGAGAGGCGTTGGCTTGGGTTGGCTTGTTGAGAAGAGGAAGCCAAAGACCAAAGCGTGCTTGGCAGGTAGGGTGTGTTTGACACATGCTAGGCAATGCACCCTCCTAGTCGCTGCACACAGCCCCAGGCGTGGAAGCGTGAAAGTGACTTAAACCTTTAATCTCTGATTATCTTTTACTGATCCCTAATCATCACTGAGTCAAAACTCCATCCATCTCTTTAATAATTACATCTTCTTTACGGTTGAATTGGTCATTAGCATTAAAATTTAGTCTTAATAAAAAAGATCATTGAAAGCCTTATAGATAGATAGGTCATAGGTCAAATCATTAGTGAAGGTGAATGGGGAGTTCGATTACGTACTTCTAATGTACACCTAGCTTACTCATGCATCGTGTTGGGCTTAAACATTAAAAGTAGGAGTGTGTGCGTATATATATTTTTATGAGCTTGTTTGTTTGCGATTTACACATTAAACCATGACGAGTTTCTTTTTTGGAAGGATTTTTGTTGTGTTGTGGCGCATCATTTGGTCAGCGCTTCAATATTCAACGTTTGTTAATTTTATGATTACACAGGACCATCGTTTTTTTTTGCTTTCAAGCCAATCAGCTCAACTAATGTTGGTAATGTGGGTTGGACCCGTCAGCCCGCTAAATTTGGCGAGCTCGACGGGCTGCGGGCTGACAAAAGCTAGCCCGCCAGGGTGGCGGGCAGATTTCAGCCCCCCACCCTCAACCCACGGGTTAGGCGGGCTGGGCTCGCGGGTTGACGGGCCAGCCCGCCTAACCCGTTTTTTATTTTTTTAAAAAAATATATATTTTATGTACTTTTTTACATTTTTTTATCTCAATATTTTTTTACAAAGAAAAAAGTTATATTAAACTCTATTTTTAGGAAATTATTGAACACTTATTCATAGAATTTGAAAGAGAATAATATAAATATGCAATCTTATAAAAAAATTGGATAAAAAAAGAAAAAAATAAAAAGTTGGCGGGCTGACCCACTTTACCGGCACTAAGCTCAACCAAGACCACAGTCACATTGCTTTTTTCTGATGAAGGTTTCTTCACTGATGGATTTTCTTAACAGTCAATTTCATAATCTACTTTAAAGCATGGGGTGTTTGGGAAAGCTTCTCAACACCATAAAAGCACGTTCAACCGTGTTTTTTTGTAAAATGAGATAATCCCCTTCACACATTTACTTCGTAAATTGTAAAAGTACTTCTGTACCGCTTTACCAAACGAACCCAATATCTAATTCACTAACTCACCAATCCAATCAGTGGGTTTTGTCCAAATTTTCAAAACTCACCACCCGAGCTCCATTTTTGAATTAATATGTACTCAAACAAAGTCCTCAAGGCAGATTCAAAAGGGGGAAAACCACATGGCTCGTGTCCCAAATAACGATACAATGCATGAGAGCCATACTGGATTAAAAGGACGAAAGAAAACGGGAGTTGGACATGAAATGATTGGGATTCAAAGATAGAAGCTAAGAAAAAGGAGTGGTAGAAGAAGGGGACACATAATAAAGCAGAGGTGTTCAAATGAAGAATGAACACTGTGGTGGTCAACGCCAACCAACGTGGCACTAATATTACCCCTCCTTCCTTGATTCCCCACATACATATATATATATATACACGTACGTTACGTCTCTGTGTAATCTTCTTCACCTGCTACGTACTAAGCCAAATGTTATATATGTATATTAAACAAGAAAGCCTCTTTCCTTCCTGCTTTTCTTTGTTCTTTTTCACTTTTCCTTGTTCCTTCTCCCCTTCTTTGAAAAGCTTCAATAAATTTGCATGCGTTGACACGCAAAATACAGAACACAAAAGGTCTGAAGAATCTCGATTCACTTTTTAAATATCTGCGCTTCAGCCTTCAGGTTGGGGTTTATACATATTGGATCCGTTTGGGAACGCGTAGAGAAATACTTTTACGTAAGTCGAGGTAAATATGTAAAGGAGATTATCTCATTTTACGAAAAAACACTGTTGAGCGTGTTTTTAGGGAGTAAATAAGATTTTCCAAACAAGCACATTATACACACACACATACATATACAGTCACAGAGAGATGGTAGTGCAATACCAAATGGGGGCAGGGACTCTGACTCCGGAATTAGAACGGGAGGCTGTCTCAATATTCTCCCAAAAATAATTTCATTCACATCCCTCCACATTTAATACACTCACATCAATATTCAATATTTTTTTAGTTCTTTCATCCACAGGCTTCATTTTTTATATTCTTGATGCTGGTTAGGTTTGGCATAAATATTATATATGCTGTTTTTTTCATAAATGAGCTGATGTGGGATTTTCTTTCTTGATATTCTAAAAAAAATGACCAACTTAGCTTATTGTGGGTTAAATATATATAATTGATAGGAATTTAAATGGCTGAGAATTTTATTGTTGATCTGTGTGTGTGAAAGTAATAAATCTAGTTAAATTCATCGTTTTCTCCTTGATTGCCCTTCAATGATGAAGGTTAATTTTTGGACAATTTAGTGTAAATATCCAAAAACTAAATATATTTAAATTGATTTATAATATGATAATACAAATAAATATTTTACAATATATTATAATCAAGTGATTTATTTAACATTTTCAATATTCCTAACAATTTAATTGGCTGTTATATTAAAAAATGGGAAAAGAAGTATTTATTTTTATCCATTTGGTGAATATACATGCCAAGATTCATATACACGTGCGAGAAACAAAATCACACGCACTACATACACGTGTGTGTGTGTGTTTGTGTTGATGTTGCACGTATATATGCATGGTTCGGTGTGTGATGTGAACTCATTCCCATAAATAATAAATAAATAAATGGATAATTAAATGTGACTTTCACTTTCACTCATCACACCTCTACTGTTTTTTTTATCTTCTCTCATAATTTAATGTATACATACAGATGTTGAATATATATATATTGACGTAGAAACATAAATTCCCTGTCACTTTTGTTCCTTAATAAAATTGTTGACTTTCAACTCTAAACGTTGGCGACGATTTTGCCTTTTTTTTATCCATCATTTGACTTTTATCTTCACTTATGTTAATTAAAAATTAACATAAAAAAATCACTCGTGTGTCTAAATTACTCTAAAATCGAAATGTGTGGAGTGATTCATCACTGAGCCTTGGAGGGGATTAATTGTCCCTATGCCACAGAATCCAACCCATGAGTAACATACAGTGTCTCCGTTTGATAAAGCGGTGGAGAAGTACTTATGGACTTATTCACACAAGTCGAGACAAATATGTGGAGGAGATTGTCTTGTTTTGTGAAAAAATACTTTTGAACGTGTTTTGGGGGTGTTTGACCGCTTTACCAAACACCCCCAGTGATTATATATATATATTTTTTGCCACCATTACAGACTAATATTTAATAATCTGTAAAAAAACAAAATTAGTTTTCCCCTTTGTATATGTTGAGTTTCATGGCTTGCAATATTTAAATAAAAGAAATTTGGATCTCATAATAAATTCTATATAGAGTTGAAGACGTGAGACAATGTCCCATTTATTTATATTTCTAATGCCGCTAATTATTGGATAATACGAAGATGACGTGGAGCGTGAGAGATAATGCATTATTGGGATCTTATGAAACTAATTGATGTTTGGGTTATTGGCACAATCCATCAATCACACGTGTCATTCTTCTTTCACCAACCCCAACGCAAGTCCCATCCCTCTCCTGTGTTTTTTCCTCGCTTGCCCCGAAAATTTTTTCTCACGTACGTTGGATTCAAGCAAGCTGAAATATTTGTATATGGTTTATTTGACATTCTGATTAAAAAAATTCAAAACTCGTTCAGGAGTATTTTTTCGTAAAATGATATAATCTTCTTCACATATTTACCTCAATTTACATAACAACAATTATGCACCGTGTTGTCAAACGAATCCATGCTTCACTAATAAAATTTGTATATTGATCAAGGAATTTCAACTCTGAACTGTGGGTCAATTAGTTAGCATTTAGACCAACCTTTTTCTCTCTTCTTTTCTTAATGAGAGTGAATCACTTGAATCGTTTTTTTGCTTTACATCCACCACCTTTTAAAAAACAATAACATCTGAGTTAAGATGTAAATATGTGATGGAAGTTTTTCTTTAAGGGTATTGCTGCTGATGAATTTCTTTTTAGTTATAATGTTATCTTAAAGGTTGTAAAATAAAATATTATACTCCTCACTTGTTATTGAAACTATTTTGTAAGTAAATTGCTTTCTTGAAACCAGTAGTTGTTAACACCGCATATTTTAAATTCATGTTTGATGGAGTGGACCCATGTGGAATCTTACAATTGGAGTAACCTTGTTAGGTTTTCCAAGTTTTAAGAGTATTTCAATGAAATTTTTATTGGACTCATACTAAAAGCTTCAAAGATTTTTTTTTTAAAAAAGGGCTATAAATATTTGATGTGGGGATATATAAAAAGGGGGAAGCAGGGGACAGAACACAACTGTCGAGAGTTATCTGGGAACTGGGAAAACGCCATGTCTATCTTCATCATGTGCTTTGCCATCACTTTTTTATTTTTTTGCCAAACTCATGCAACAGAACTTACATAACTTTAATTAGAATGCTTCAATATTTATATATATATGCATGAGGCTAAAATCAAAAAGCAATCCTTGCCAATTCAAACACTATACGAATCACTTTGGCAGTGAGGAACAGAGATGAGTGGGTGGTAAGGTCAGGGATGACAATTTGTCCTCTTGTGTCATTTTTCTTTTTTATAAAAAAAGCTGATCCACTGCTTCCTTTTTGTGTGTTTATGGATATATACCACATGCTCCCCGATATAAATTCTTAAAAAAATATTAAAATATCCATTTTCTTAGAACATTATTGTATGTGTTTGGGAACTCTGTTGAGAGATTTCTAGATGGTTTTGCGGGTTTCAAGATGATTTTTATAAATTTTTAAATGATTTTTACAGATTTTGAGATGGTTCTATCTCAGCTTGCGTGCATCGTTATTAACAAGCACAAGGTGAGGTTCCAAAGAAGGAGTAAATCATTAAAAAAACCTCATTAACAAGTTAAACCATATAAACTCATTGCATGCTTCTAGTTGTTTATGGGACTTTTATGTGATTAAAAGATGGTTTGGAAGTCCGGTGGATAATAGCTTTTATGGAGTTCGAGGCAAAATCTAGGTTTTGGAGAATAGATTTTGGGAAAATAGCTTTTACGGATTTTGAGTTAAAACCTAGATTTTGAAATGTGATTGTATTTGGAAAATTATTAGCTTTTACGGAGTTCGAAGCAAAAAAGTAAGTATGAAAGATGAAGAAAGAAAAAAGAGGAAAATGAAAATTTATTATGAGAGAGTGTGTAATTTAACAAGAAAATAGTTTTTTTCAAAAACCTATATTGAGAAAACCTAAATTTTAAAAAAAAAAATATGAGTACTTAGACAAAATTTATGTTTTGAGATAAAATCCAGGTTTTGTTGAGAGGATCCATATGAGCCTTAAATCTATTCATTTGAACTCTATATGATCATTCCCTCTTTATTTTTCCCATCTACCTTTTTTTTCTTTTAACTTTTAGAGGATCCTTATATTAAAAATAATAACTAATATTTCTCATAGAATTGTTGAGGATAAGAGATAATTTTGTTAGAATTAGATTCATTTTATATGTGAAGACTATAAAGCAGGCCCTAACTGCTAACCACTGTTTAAAAAACAAAAAAAAAATCTTTTACTACACATATATATATATAGCTCATAGGTCATCATAGCTCGGTTCATGCGCCATTGTTGTGAATGTGATGCCTCACTCGTATCGATCGCTTTCCGTCCACCCGTATGCTTTTACAACATGTTTTTTTTTCCACACGTGGATTAAAAATCATAACACCCAAATGTTTGTTGCTAACCGCATGCATATTCTCCAGTTGACACATGTTTGGCAAAACGATTATAAAAGTTAAACGCATGTTCAACCGTGTTTTTTCATAAAACGAGATAATCTCCTTCACATATTTATCTCGACTTACGTAAAAATACTTCTCTACCACGTTCCCAAACGGACATAATTATTACATTGGAAAAACACCGTTGAGAATTATATATAGATATCTCTTTCAACAGGATTTGAACATTAATTTATCATTATTTTATTATTCTACTAAAAGTAACCCATCACTTATATCAATTAACAAAACATCGGACTAATAGCTCAAGTTTATATGCCCTTTTCTGATATAATTATGGGTTATTTAATTGATCTTTGCCGTGGATATTATGAAAGTTAAATATATTAATTAAAAGTATTGATTTATGTAAAAAATTAAATTATATATCAGTTTATGAATCAAAAAATAAAATTAGTTTGGATAAATATGACAAGTATAAATACTTTTAAGTAATGTATTAAGTTTATTTAATCTCCACGATAAAAGCCAGCAAAATTTTATATATCGTTATAAATCATATAGCACGGTTGATTGCCACATTTAGTGAAGTATATATGTACAACACAATGGATCTATCGGTTGCACGTATAGTGTTTTGACATGAAATAATAATTAATGTGTTATTAGCATAATGATTTTGATTTTGGGTGTATAACATGCATGCACCCTGGTGACCGGTGAGAGACCAACTTCCAATACCAACCAGCCCCTCCTTCTCCCCCCATCAATCACTATTACTGTTTGGATGCAATCTCATTACAAAAATGCATGAACTTATTACCCTAATAATGGATTAGACCACATCCAGGTCTCGTTTAGTTTAGTCATTGAATTGTACAAGACAACTCGAAGTTTGATCCCGTCCAACATTTAGTTTGAGATTGAGTTGGACTTGATCGGGTTTGAGGGATTACTTGAACCAGTAAAAAGATCTTAATGTAATTTTTTTTACCCAGAGATAAAATGTCAACCACACGACATTAACGTAAAAACCATGAAATCATATAAAATGCATCCCAAAATATAAATATAAATTAACGGCCTCCAACATTTAATAATAATAAGTACCATTATTAACATAAAAAGTTCAGAAGATAATAAAATTAGTGTTTGTGGTTGTTAAGAAAAATAGGATTTTCAAATGATTGATTCACTAAACAAATCAAGATTGCTAGCTAGATCAATTAGCAGACTCGTTTGATAATTATTCTATTTTCTGTGTGTGTGAGAGAGAGAGTCACATTCTTCATTTCATTGATAGATAGCCCCCATCCCTCTCTTTCTTTTCTTTTGTTTTTATTAATCGTGGAGTGACCTTTTTTGTCTGCATTTCTCTCAATAATTGATTCAAGCATCGCTGCCCCAATTCTTTTATAATCCTCTCTTCCTTTCATCCCCAAAAAACAAATAATAATTCCTGGTCTCTCAGCTCTCTAATCAGGGAGAATTATTATGTATCACAAGGAAATAACCTAGAGTCTGGATTAGATTAACGGTAGAAGTTTTTCCTCTGAATCCATTAAAGCTAACAACTTCCCAAACATAAGCTATTTTCAAAATCACTTTTCAAAACCTAGGTTTTGCCCCGAAATCTGCAAAAGCTATTTTCCAAAACCTAGATTTTGCCTTGAAATCTGTAAAAGCTATTTTCAAAATAGCTTCCAAACAAGCCCTAAATCAGGGTTGATGTTCATCATCAAATTCTTAAAGTGGCTCTTATCATTATATGTTATACACTTGTTGTAGAATTTTTTAGCAATTAGATTATTGATATGCCTTTGCATAACTCTTCCTATAAATTATCAACTATTTTTTTTATCATTAACCTTGTTTATAGGTTTCTTAATATTAATCTGAATTTTAAGAACTTAATTGTAATTAAAAAAAATTTACACACAAATGTCAGCTCAAATACGTTTTGAATAGTTTAGGTCAGTACAGATTATATTGTGTGATTGAAAACACTTATAAGTTAATTTTAAGGGAAAAAACAGTATAGAAACATGAGTTTATATAGCTTTGTTTTTTAAAAGGTTGATATATAAATAGAGAATAATAGCCTGTGAGTACATAGGAGGATCAAAGGGGTCCTAAATATGATTGTGATAACTCTGAGGCATGAACCTAAGGTCAGTGAGTGAACTGATGGCAGCCACTATTAGGGATACTATTTAATTAATGACTAGTACTAATCTAATCTAATCTAGTCTAGTCTAATTATGCATTGATTAAGGTGTTTATTTATTTATTTATGTCTCTTTTAATATTTATGATTCATGCTTCACCCCCCAAGAATGGAAGGCCACAAGTTCTTGCCTTTCCCTTAAATTAAGCCATTTACATATATGCTCGTCCCACCACTACCCCCACATCATTGGCATTATAATAAACACATAGGCCTCTTTAACTAAGAAATTTTTGTTCACATATATAAAAAAAAAGAGAGAGATAGGCTTGCTTTGAATTTGATGATGACATTATTTAATTACAGGAATAATTAGTATAAGGAGATGCTTTGATAATATAAATATTTTTAGTAAGAGATTATTTGTGCTTACATAAAAAAAATACGGCTTTAAGACAGGATTATAGATTTGAGATTGGTTTTAAGCCACCATTTACATTATTGGCGTTAATTTTAAATCTCTCAGTATATCCCTGGTTATCAGTATACCATTCAATGCACAGTGATAACCATAAAGAGTTCAATTTTCTTCTTTCCCTAAGGTGGCAAGAGACAACAGTTGAAAAAAAAAATGTTTTTTTGAGTACCTCACAGTGACCTTAAGAAAAGAATACACACACACACACACACACAGCTAAAATAACATTATTAGTTGATGAGTTGAATATATATATATATATATAGAAGGAACTCAATTCCACTTAAAAAGGATTAAGATTTTGAACATTATAAATCAAAATTAATGATGCCAAGAGTGCTACTTTTCAATCCATTCTCACAACACTTAAATTTGACCTTGTATATACTACCATGCTAAGAGTTTAACCAGATTGCATATACACCACTCCTTTCCATCTTCAATCAGCCAAGGAACTTACTTTGATTCTAAATGAAGGATCCCCAACCTACTTTATTTTGAAATTTATAATTC
>JANTPZ010142665.1:0-17515 GCA_025593235.1 Vachellia pachyceras
GTATAAATAGTATAACTTACCTCCAAAGTGAATTTCTAGTATTTATTGAATTTTGGCTAGATAAAGGGATTATTAGCCAGATGTAATTATGAAAAAAAAATATCAAAAGGCCTCAAATAATCGGGGAACCATATTGGCATTTATGTGAATTTATAAAATGGTTTCATGCCCTAGAAATTAAAGTTCTAGGTTCAAAGTATTTTTTTTTCTTGGCTTATAAAATGGAATTATTATTCCAAATTGAAGAAAATTGTTTGGGAGCCAATTTAAGTCCAGTAAATGCATGGAAAACTAGCATATGTAAGGAAGGAATTTTCGGATAAATTATGCCATTTTATTAGTTGGGAATTATCCAAGGAATCAATTATTGAATTTAATTCCATACATGTCAATAAATTGCCCCAAAATTCCCACCATAAGTCCAAAAATGAAATAAAGTTAAATGGCCCCAAATGCCCAAAATTCCCATACGTGGTATGGGTTTGCAAGAGAGGAAGACATTATGGAAAGTTATATGGCCCAAAATTAAAGAGGAAAAAGGTCTATTTACCTTTATTAGATTTATTTGCAATAAGGCAAGGAAATATGATGATTCTTGCATGGGCACAGAAAAATTAATAAAAGTCCACCAAAGCCCATTCAAGAGTGGCGGTTGTGTGCTGATTCATGTGTTGAAAATGAAGATGTTTTTCTGGATTTATTGGGCCAAAATAAATCTAAGAGAAAAGGGGACATGCGTTGCCAACATCATAGTGGTGGAAATCTCAAGTTATCAAATATAATTGAATCCATTTCCTTTAGCATCTTTCGGTTCAGATTAAGCATGGGGGCCGAGAGAGAGACAGAGCTTGAAGCATCCAAGCATGGCGGTGGAAACAATTAGAAGAGGGAAGAGCAAAACCCAAGCTAAACCCCCACCAAACCACCCGAAATACAAATGCAGTCTTCATAAAAGATGTTCGCTGCATCATAAGCTTCATTCCCATGGGTTTAGATTTCTGAGTGTATAAGCGTTATGGCCAGCAAGCTAGAGTAAAAAGTAAAGAACCAAGAATTAAGCGCTACAGGGAGAAAGAGGTAAGCACAAACTTCTTTTAGCATAGTTTTCGTTTTGAATAGCTTGCTATATTAATATAGAAGTAGCTGCCCTGATGCGTAGAGGACAGAACTGTGGGATTATGATGTTATTTAGATGTGATAATGACGGTAAGAAATGAATCTGGAAGTCTGGGAATAATTGAACTGAAACTAGAATTTTCATTCTGGAACAGTAATTTTCGTGTTGACCTTAACCACATCAAATGATATGTTCTGCCCATGAAATTTTAGGATCATTTAGTACATATCTCAAGCTTTAAAATGAGTCATAGAACACCTTATTTGGATGTGTACACTGAAATTTATGATTTTTCCAAGTTTAGACTCTTGCTGGAAAACTGGAATGTTTTAACTGGAATACTTATTTTTGGGTCAACATTAACCAGGGAAAATGATCTCTTCTGTCCACAAAATTTTATGAGCATTTAGTACACATCTTGAGCTTTGAAATAAGTCCTCGAAGATAAGTATGGTAAAAGTTATGAATTTTTAAATGTTATCTCAGAAAACTGGAAAAGTGATGTTTTCCAGCTGAACATTAGCAGTTTCTTATGCTGTTTTTGTGCAACAAAGTTTGAGACCTGGTGCTAGGACTATTTTTCATGTGTGGAGGATGAAAATAGATTCCAATGGAGCTTTGAATCACTCGATTTGGGATTTTGTAGGTTAAGTTATGAATTTCCAAAGCTTCTAAAGAATAAGGCTAAATAGGAAGTCTACTTGAGTTTTATGTAGCTAAGTTTGTAATATGGTTGCCCCTTTTTAATATGATAATTAGGGTGTGATAATTGTATTGGAAGAGATCAAGACCAAGGAGCAAAAACTTTTGTGGATTAAGGTAGCAAAGATTTCTAACTCTATCTAACATTGTTGTGAAATTACCTTAATGATGTGGATGACTTTATGACATTGTTGAAATGTGTTTATGAGTTATATTATGTATAGCCATATGCATGGATATGTGCTTGGTACACATTTACTTTGTTACACATTTCTTTATGAACTTCAAGTATGTCATGCAATTTTTCATGTATGTTAGTAAGCTTTGCTATTGGGATTTCAAAAAAATCTCACCCTCCCCCACTAACCATTTCTAGGTACAAGTTCATCAAAAGGGAAAGAGAAATTTTATGATGCATGAAGCAAGAAATTTGTCATGATGTTGATTATGAAACTATGTTGTAATTAAATGAACATTTTGGAATTTATGTATGGCATGTAATATGTGATGTAAACTTATACATGTTTGGCTAGTATGTGATGCTTAAGGAACCCTAATTGCGTGATTAAGTATAATTGAAAGAGGATTAGAAGTTAGGATTTCAAATGGTAAAGTATAGAATTATAAAGTTCGGTTAAGTGTTGAAGTTAACCAAACCCCCAACTTTGAGTTGTTGGGAAACATAGCAAATGAACTCCAAAGGAGTTGAAATTTTACAGAAAAATAGTTTATATAGCAATCTTTAAAACAAGCCAATGAACACTAAATTTAGAGTTGTGTACAGAAAGTTATTAAGTTCTAAAGTTTGAGGAAAATCATTGAAAAACCTGGGAAAAAGGAAAAGGACCAAATGAACAGTACTTTTTCACGAATTAAACTGTATCATTTGGGAAAGCAAATGACTCAACGAGTATTTTTTCCTTATAGAGGAACTTACTAGCTTTAAATAGAAATTGGAAGCACTCAATTTCAATTTTTCTAGAATTAGTTATGAATTTTGAAAGTTAGTCCAAAATGCAGTGAATAGTAACTTTCAAAAACTTGAAAGTTTCTAAAGTAAACTATTTGAGCTTTTGAATCACTTTGAGGCTTCCCATTGATTCCAAATCAATATATAATGAAGTTAAGGGTTAAGTTAAGGTGTGTTACAGTATTCAATATATCTTCAAATATATCCAAATGTCTTATGTTTTACACATAGTTGAAAGTAGATTATACATAAATATAACTGAAGAAGAGTTACACAACTAATTAAGAACTTTTGTAACTAGGTTTCCAAGCTATTTTTTCCTCTTCTGAAATAAGATAAATGAGGCCTCTAGTGTTCACCTAATCCAAAATGCATATCTCTTCACTTTTGCGCTCTTAGGTCTTGATGTTTGGTGTTAGGATGTGACATGAACATGCTTGCGTCATGACAATTAATTATGTAGGTCGCGACCTGAGGAGTTAATATATTTTCTGGAATCAAATTAAAGTCGCAACCTTGTAAGGTTATATCACGATGTTTTGGACGCAAAGGCATCTCTTAAGTTGCATTTCTTTCTCTCAATAAATTGCGGCTCATTCAATGCTCCATCTTAGGTCTTTAAATCTCCTCCAAATGCCTATAAACAAAAGCAGAGATCTTTGTAAAAATTTAAACAAATCACAAATCAAGGCATTTACAGTTGGATGAGCCAAGTGACCTCCTTTTACCCTTGTATCAGCAAAATGTAATTAAGAAAACCATGTAAATATTAAATTCTATCAAACATTGATAACTTCCTTAATACAATATATTGAAAGACGTAACATAAGATAAATATACCTAATCAACAAATATATTTGTACACACACATTTATTTATAATTATTGTTGACAAATTCACGAAGTGAATCTCTGAGTTTACCAATTTTACACATCCATATTACATTATCTCATCAACCCACTCGATTAAACTAATGGATTTACAAAATCATGTTAACTCGCTATTGAATTTGTGATAACTTTTGAATTTAATCATCTTGAATGTCTTCTCATATGAACTTCATTAATTTTTTTGTTCAGTACGATCAATTATGAATATTGATGTATTTCCTTTTTGAAAATTTAAAATATATTTACACAAGTTTTTCTTCATTATTTTATATTTTAATTATGACATTGATATACTTCATACAAATATTTTGCTGAGTATGATCAATTATATGTTCTTGTAATAATTTGACTTTGCTATATAGCACATCAAATTTTATAATAGTTTAAACATTTTTATTAATTAAATCTCATAATTATTAATTAATTTCATTTTTATTCAACTTTATATTAAAATTAATATATTTATATGGAAAAATAATAATTTAAATATATATAAATATTGTTATTGCATACTTATTAATGAATATAAAATATGTGATTTTCAATAATCTATGAGATATAAATAAAAATAAAAATATTATAATACATATAAACAAAATATACAATAAAATATGATAAACATATTAATTATTAATAAATATTAACATAAAATAAGAAAAATAAATTAAAATATTGGGAAATATGAGAAATTATATATTTATATGTATATTTAAGTTTTTGTTTTGTACAAAAGAAATATCTATATTTTTGTTTGTGTAATATATATTAAAAATTTTGCATTTAAAGATTGTTATTTGTTCTTAGCTCAACCGGTAAAGGCATTAGCATGCGCGGCAATGGAAAAATTCTCTCTTTGATCCCATTCAATCGCTGATCCATGGCTAAACAATTTCCTCTGTACTATAAGTAATTTATTTATTTTTATTAATTTCTGCAGAATAAGCAATTTATTTTGAGAGAAGCCTAATCACTTGGAACTTGTGAGCTCTAGAGGTTCAAAGTATGGATCATGAATATATATATATATATATGGATATTGTAATCCGATCCATCTTTATGATATTTGGGGTTCTTTGGTGTTTTATAGACACTCACACTTACCAATTTCAGCAAACAAAGTAGTTATCATAAAGTAATTTACTTTATGAGAATAGCGTCCGTTTAAGAACGAGGTGGAGAAGTAACTTTTACGCAAACTAAGGTAAATATATGGAGGAGATTATCTCGTTTTACAGAAAAACACTGTTGAACGTGCTTTTGGGGAGTAAATAAGCTTTTTCAAACAAACACTATATATTGCTCAGGAAATTAATATTTAGCATGCACTAACAACCATTTGTTGCAATAGTTTGTTTGCTGTTACGGTTCTTCTTATTTATTTTTTATATTGGGTGAAACCCTGTTAGGGTTCTCCTTGTTAGAAAGAAGATTGGTAATTCTCAAACACGTGGGTTCAAATCTATTTTTGTTTGCACTTTCTTTTCGCTTACATTTTGTAGTGTTTCACAAGCACTACTCTTATGTTATGAAAGAAAAGGTTTCACCTAGCGTTTTGTTAACGCTCTTTCGATCCTAAATCTAAGAACTTGTTTGTAGTTATACATACTGCAAACAAGTCCTTATTTTCAGGATTGGAAGGAACATACACTTTACTGCTTTCTTCATTATTTTTAGGGAAATCTAAGTTGTGTGTTTTTGGGAGTTGGTTGATTATTGAATTTGTACGTACGTAGGAGTACAACATAGCTGCCACTAGCACTTTGTAATATACTCAAATATTATTATAAGTCCATTTTTGTATAAGATATGTTTTGCCTTAAATATAAGCTCTCTCTGTTTTTTTTTTGGAATAAAGCAAAATGATGATGATGATGATGGAATATTACAAAGTTTTATTTATAATAGGACATACGGAGGATCAATGGTGATTGCATATGCCTGTACTATTGAGAAAGAGGAAAAAGAACAAACTGAAGTTTCTATGAATAAAAATCCATTCGAGCTGAGTTGATATGTCTGAGGTTGACGCTAAACTTGTTTATACAGCAGATATCCAATGAGCCATGTTCATGAGAAGTTGCTTGATGATTCTGATGAATCCATTGTAAACCTGCTCTAAGACAAATAGGAGGAAAAGATGTTGAGCTTTTAACTCCTTCAGTGAAATAAAATTGGCACAACATGGATTCCTGATGACAGATTAATAAGTGACTTAATTCCCTCCTCAGATTTTCCCTCCTATGCAAGATAATTGTCCAGGATGACTGTAAGAAATTATGAATTCCAGAAGATGCATCTTGAAAAGAAGTCATATAAGTTCTCTTAGATGTTATTGATGAATGACTATTTTTTATCTCACATTTTATTTATTTTATATTAATTTTACTCTCATATGATGTAGTAAATATTAAATAGGAATAAATTTGAGAAATTCTTAAATTTTGAAGCAGAATTAATGAGATTTAATTTTTTCTTGGATTTGTGACATTTAAATAAGATCAAAAGTATAAGAAGGAAGGAAGAGTGTCATTGCTTTGTTGGAATTTGCTGAATGCTGGTGATGCAGTTTATTAATTTATTTTTTGGTTGCACGTCCTATTCAGCGGAGCTTTGCTCCAATTACATCTAGATTTAACTCGCGTTGTGCATCTAACTATGGTAAGTGAGTGAGTCTCTTAATAAAGATTTTTGTATATGCTATGGTTCGAACTGGAAAGAAGTGAAATTAAACTGTTCACTGGAATGATTGGTTGGTGAAGAAGTTTATGATAAGGCATGACTCAGAGACCGAGACTTGCATGGCCCAACTTTTTTGACAGTTGAGGGCCCTACGCTGGCATCATTGATTTGAATAACTCAATGAATACATGTACACGCGAAATTATATTTTTCATAAGAAAATCATGATTTTAATTTTCTTAAATCTTATTGTTCAATTTAAGAGAGAACTCATGAAAAATGTTAAAAATTTTATTGGTGATAATGATTTAAATCAGGGTAATGGTACTTTAAGTGTGAAATTTGTAAATTACATTTTTTGTATGTATAAAAATTTATCATGTCCTTTTAACTCATAAATTAAAAAACTTTTCACAGATTTTCCATGTTTTAAAAATAAATTTTATAATTTTATTATAATCAAACCTGTTCTCAAAAATTATAATAATAAATCAATTTTATTCAAAAATCTATTTTCTTTCCACTAATCCAAAAACACACTCATGAAAAAGCTAAAATTTAGTAAAAATATGGTGTATTTGGTATAATTTTTTTATGAGAACAAGTTTAAAAATAATCAGTGATAAAAAAGTCATTAAAATTTGTTTGGTTTATAGTTTATACATTGAATCAGAACCATATATAGCTCAATAAAAAGCCAAGACCTAATCAATGAAAAGTCTAGCCAAGTGAGATCATTGGGGACGTAATAGCGGAGAAAACTAGAGTTGAAATTAAGCTTGACCAATCATGCATGCCTAATGTGTGCGTGTGTGTAAAAGCGGAGGAAACTAAAGTTGAAATTAAGCATGACCAATCATGCTTTCCTATATATATATATATATATATATATATATAAGTGGAGAAACTAGAGTTGGACTTAGTGGGTATATTCGTTTTGCATTATCAGTCATACCAAGTGGCCTAGCTGGGAAATATATGTACCTCCAAACCAATTAGCCAACTGGTATCTTCTACTGATCTTTGAGACTTGAAACAATGTCTGGACTGGTGAATGGGACTCAAGCTTAAGCTAGTCTTTGAAATGTTGGTCGTCATTTGGCAACACTGGTTAATTGGAGATTAATATTTTTATTGGTTCAGATGTTGTATTACTATGTTGAAATGCAAGCACATACAATTGTGATCGAGCCCAGCTATGATTACAATGCTTCAGTTACTGGTGAATGCCCTTGGGTTACCATGTGAGATCATTCCACGGCACCATTATCCTCTGCCCTGCACTGGGTTGGGGAACATATCTCAATGGGCTTGTTTGGAACAATGATTCCAAAAGCCAAACGTACGTTTAACAGTATTTTTTGTAAAATGAGATAATCTCCTCCACATATTTACCTCGGCTTGCATAAAAGTATTTCTCTACCGCATTCCCAAACGGGCCCAATGTGAGCTTCCTCCTCACCACCCCTCTATCGGATATGCACATTTTAGTCCATCAGTAATATTCAAAATAAATTAATGAATTAATTTAAATATAAATTTAAATTTAAATTACTCACCCTGAACGTCCATGTTAAAACCAGTAGATCAGTTAGTAGAAGGGCACTGGAACCCATACTCCTTGACAATATCCTCATCCTCAAAGTTCTCAACGTCCTTAATTGAAATGTTTATCTCACCAACCTCAAAATCATTGAAGATGATGTTATGAGTGTCATCCGGTTCACCTTGGGGCTACTAGTCTCCAGGATCTCCACCTTGACACCACCAATATTAGGGATCTCGTCATCGAGAATTATTGGAGCCTTTCCATGCCTACGACCACTATCAGGACTAGACATCCACAAAATAAATAATGTAATTAATATTTTGATAATTACAAAAATATATTATAACTAAATGAATTAAATACAAAAATAAATTTGAAATTGAAACAAAAAATAAAAATAAATAAATTAAAAATGAAAGATATACAAAAATATATTAAAATAGATTATCACAAAAAATAAAAAATAAAAGAAATTCAATTAAAATAAATAAATTTAATTATAACTAAAAAAGTAATCAAATACTAAAATAAATGACAATAAAATAAAATAAATTATTTAAGAAAATAAAAAATTTAAATTGAAAAATTTTAAGATACAAACCTCCGCAACGTCAAATAAGAGAACTAAGAGAGATATTCGAAGAAGGAAATAATATTTGCAACGTTCCCTAGATGTGACATTTTGAAATGGGGGTCTATATATAGGAGTTCTACAAAATCGCTACTAATTAATAGCTTTTTTCAATAAAAGTGCTACTTAAAAAGCTACAAAATCCTGACATTGTCTCAGAAAATGAAGATATTAGTAGTGGTTTGTCTTAACTGCTACTAAACGCGCGGGAGAATGCGATCTTTCAATTCTATAGTGGTTTGACAATTAAAAACCGCTACAAATAACAGTGGCAGAATTGTAAATGTTTCTTGGTTTGTAGTAGTTATTAAACTGCTATAATATTATGGACCGTTCGTATGTTGTAGCGGGTTCATTATTTCATAATCGCAGCTATTTTGGCACCTTGTTTCCGCCACCTGACTCCAATTCGGTACCAAATTAGTAGTGGTTTTATAACTGCTACTAGTGTGTTTCTCACTTCACCCTCTCCTGAATGCTGCAAGGTTGTAGCAGTTTATTTAATAAATGCTACTAATCATACATTTAGGAGCGCTTTTTTGGAACTGCTACTATGTAACCAATGCAAATTACACATTTTTTGTAGTGTATTGGCTATTGAATGGATTGGATTTTAGATTTATTAGGAAATATGAATAATCTCTTGTGGGTCATATTACATAATTTTAGACATATAATTTATTTTAGCTCATGTGAGAGAGAGTAAAGACCCCAACTTTTTTTAGTTCTATGACCTTCTTCTTTCTTGCTCTGCTATTGTTGAACTTTTTCAAACTTTAGAGCTTATTTTGGTAAGTAAAATTATCTCTAATAACAAAATTTCCTTTATGAAAGTTTTTCTTCTTATTTAGATCTATTTAATGGTATGCTTTGTGTGAGCAATAGAGTAAATTCTTTGCTTAGGATTTGATCAAATTTTAAGTTTTCGCAATAAATGTCTATACGATTTTAGAAATAAAATACTAGTATGATTTAATTTGTTTACATTTTTATATGGTTGATTGAGAATATTAAAATGATTTTTATAGAATCAGTTTATTATTTGGACAAATATGATATTTGTACTGATTAAATGTAAGTTTTATAACTTACTTTAGTTCATTTAGAGCCTATATTGGCTATTGAATGAATTGGATTTGAGATTTATTAGGAAATATGAACATTAGGAATTTTGGAGGAACTTTAAATGTTGAAATTTGGTGTTTTTGAATAGACTGCGTAAAGAAATTCAAATTTCAATCATGATTTAAAGACATTTAATTTTTTGATTATTTAAAGGTCAAATTTTGGGAACTTTTGGAGACGGAAGAAATTATTATTGGTTATAAGTTTAGTAAGTGAAATAGAGTTATTGGATGATAAAAATGTGATTGGTTTGGGAAGTTGAATTATGATTGTAAGTGGCGAATTATTGGAGGCAGTAAATTTTGGAGAATGAGTTTTATTTAAATTCATGTATTATGGTTTTGGTTATCATTACTTTAATATATAGTTAATTAATTGTGTAAATTGATTGTGTTTTGGTGACTTGATCTTTGGATTTTGAATTATTGTAGTATTGTGCATTGTTTTAGCGTGAGGTAATCACTTTCCACTTATTATGCATACTTGAGGCATATTTGTGAGTGATTCTGAATTTATCGTCAGAAAAATGTTATTTTTTATAAACCTAGTATTATTAATGTTGAAAATGCATTATGAATTTTGGAGTCAAAGAGATGATGTGTTGTAATGGCAATGTTTGCAAATGCCTCTTAAAATATATTCTTGTGATTACGTTGAGACATTGAACATGAAATTATTGGTTGGAAAGTGTTGTTGAATATTTATGTGTATATATAAATGTGTTGATGACAAATTGTGAATATGTCGTTGTTAAGATGGTTGTCAACCAAGAGGGGAGTGAATTGGGTATCTCAAAATCAGCATAACTGAAGTTTTGGAAATAATACCTGAGTGTTTGTCAATACTTTCAATAATACTTAAGTACTACTTAAGTGTTGTAAGGTTCTAGATACTTATACTTTCATTCATACTCGAGAGCACTTGAAGTATGCTCATTTAAGGTTGATACTCAAGTATTGATCCTCATACACGAGTATTGTGATGAATACTCTTCTCCACACTCGAGTTTACTTGAAAGTATTGTGTAAAAGCTCTATTATGAGGTCAATGCTTGAGTATTGAAGCTTATACTCATGTATAACTCATTACTTGAACTTGCATCTGATCAAATTCCATATTCTAACATAAAAGCTCTACTAGCAATAGTTATAACTCTCTCAATTCAACTCCAAAATTTGCAAATAATATATCTTTGAAAAGCCCTTTGAGGCTACTTTAAAACAAGAATAAGTCCCAAAGCTATTATAGGAAGAAAGATATGTTATGTACAATAAGCAAAGGTTAGTGATGAAGTGTTCAGTCTGATCACTATGTTTAGAAATTTATCTCTCCGTCATACGAAATGATTTGATATTGTTCTTGGTGTATATGAACCAAATTTTGTGTCTAGTTGCATATGAAATTGGTTTCACATCAATCTTACTTGTAGTTTGGGTGATATGATTAAAATACCAAGCCTATGTTGAGTTAAAACTAAAGCAGAGCTAAATAGAGGAGGTTGATACTCGATTATTGATCCTCATACTCGAGTATTAGTTCAAAAATCTGAATACTTGAGTTTGTACTTAAGTATTGCGTTAGAAAACTCCATAAACTCATCACACTCGAGTTTTTGAGGTTGTACTCAAGTATTGTCTTCAAGAAAAACTTATCAGCGTCCAAATCAAGCTTAGATGAAGGGTAACTCAATGTATGATGATATAACATCTATTTGAAATATTTTAACATTCAAATTGAGTTATTTAACCACATCATCCTCTAATTCCAAATCTAAAAGTTGCATTAGTAGAAGATAATAGCTTTAATTGCCTAGGAAAAGAAGAAGAAACCAATACAGATTGTGAGGGACTCTTCAAATTAATGAACCCAATGGCAAAGGGAAATTCTTCTTAATTGAACACGCATGTCTTAAAATGTACATTCTACTAGTGGAGCTAAGGCACTTATAACCATTATAAGCTACTATATCCCATAAACACACATTTGATATTGTGAATTGGAATTTATTATTATTAAAGGGTCTCAAGTAAGGCTAGCAGGTACATCAAAAAACGTGAAGATACGAGTGATCGGGTTTCTTGATGTAGAGTTGTTGAAAGAAGAAAATATCCTTCAAAATAGGAGTAGGTAATATGTTGATAAGGTAAATTTTAGTAGAAAAGGCTTTCCACCAATAAGATAATGTAACTTAGCTTGAGCCATTAAGGTTAAAGCTATCAATGCTTCATCCTTAAACTTTAAAGTATATGCCTAGGTGAATCCGTTGAAATCATCTAGGAAATTTATATAGTATTTATGTCCATAAGTAGAAATAATGGGAGTAGGACCCATAAATCAATATGAATCAATTGAAGAGGTTTAACATCCCAAGAGTTTGATAATGATAAGGGAATCTATGAGATTTGTCTGATTAAAAAGAGTCACAAAAAACCAACAAAATCTTTTTTTATATAACTGGAAACTTTACATTCTTTCAATACTTGACTCAAAATTTTACCATTAGGATAGGTACACATCCATTTTGACCAATCCCTTTTTGGTACATTGAAACTCATAGCAAAGTAGCTGGGCACAAGCTTGAGTGTTAGTATCGCAAGATTTCACAGGACGTCCTACAGCTGATCAGTTGAGAGGTGATTTCCCTAGTCATTGTACCATAGAGCCACCCAAGCAAGATCTAATAAACAGCCATACCTTTATCATAAGTTGGATTTAGGATAACATTCACAACATTAAGAATATACACTACCAAAGCAGCTTTTATTTCATAGATGTGCCCATCGAGCCAATGACCTAGGATAACAGGGATAAGAAGCAACTCTTAGATGAGGAAATTGATCCTATCAAATTTTACGGAGCTACTATGGTTGCGAGTTTAGAAGAGAAATGGATTTGGTGACTACGTAAAGTGAAGAAGAGGCAACAAGAGCAAGAAGGTGAAGGTTGAGGGAAGAAAGGTTAGGGTTGATAGCAACATTGGGGACAACAGATGCATGTGGGTTGGCATAGAAGGATTAGAGTTAGGCAGCCCAGCTTCTGAAAGAAAAACAAGTGAATTAATTAAGCTAACATTAAGTTCACTGTGGTGAATGGGAGTGGAAGGATATTTTGAGGAGGAAGACATGACTGACACGTGTCAAAGTGCTTTGATACCAAGACAATACTATAAAATAATAAGGCTCAAAGGGATGAAATGAATCCCTTAACTAGGGCTAAGCAAGTGACCCGGAACCCGGTAGATCTGCTCGAACCCGCCCATGAATTTTCTCGTTTGGGCTCACCCAAAAAATGAGCCGTCACGAGTGGGCTCAAACGGAATGAGCTTTATAATTAAATAGGTAGTCTACAGTCACACCCTCAGGTAGCCCATTGATTGAGCTTTAGTTATACCTCTTTTGTACTTGAATTTCTAGAGTTTTTGATTCAATTTGAGTCCTTTATGACCCTTCTTATGCTTAATGTGAGATTTAGAGTTGTTGATATGGATTGGTGTGATTTTGGGTGCATCTACCATGAATAATGATACAATTGTGCTTCAATTCCATCACGAACAAATGATACTTCAAATATTTGCTATTTCATTTCAAGAACTCTTAACAAGAACATGAGGAGACAGCTCTAGGAAAGTTCGTCGCTGCCAAAGTTCAATCAGACAAGCATAAACCCTCGGGAGAGGTTCACCGCGGTGAATATCATGCATCAGCACCAGATTATGCTCCAAAAGGAAAATAAACTTGACCCACCTTCTTGGATCCGACCGTGGACGGTTAGCATAACCTAATTAGGGTAAGTTTCAGAAAGAGGAGGAGAGAAAGATGAAGAGTTTCGTCTAAATACTTTGTAACGCCTCTTTTGACAGCAGACTTGGATTTTGAATGAAAGATTGCATGTTCATGCACTTTGAGAGGATTCTCTCTAGGGTTCTTTTTAGAACTAACAGACTTATCAAGGCTTGATCAAACTTGTGGCGTCTTCCAACACTTAGGGTCCTTGTTCTTCTGTGTTCAGGGGTTCAAGTGGATCATTGATCTCTGTTTAGCTTTCTTGGGGTGCTTATATTTTAGATTGGTTGTGGGTTCTTAGGAACTTTCCCTAGTGGGTTCGTACGTCTTCGCAATGTATCAAGGGAGATCAAACAAGAAATGAGATCCCTACTCCAACACATATAATGAGGGGTGGAAATCCAACCCAAAATTTAGCTAAAGGGGTGAAGAAGCTAGTGGCTAAAGATTTCAAAGAAATGGAAGAGTTGGACCATCTAACTCCAACATGTAACAAAACAATCAGCAAGCCTTGAGTGTGCCACCAAAAGAAGATACAAATCAACTTCTTCAAAATATGTTGATGTTACTCAAGGAGGATAAGGCTTCTACCGCTAACCAATTCAATTCATTAGCCTCATTGATTCAGAAGGATTCCTTAAAAAATGATGTAAGGTATGCCTCTTTGAAAAAAAGGATGGAGCAATGGGAAACCAAAGATGAAAATATGAACTCTTTTGTCACTCAACTCTTAAATAATTTGAGTGAACAACAGGCAAGGAGTAGTGGCTCCATATCTTCGAACACCGTCATCAATCCTAAAGGATTAAATGCCATCAATTTGAGGAGTGGGAAGCAAGTAAAGTTTAATGATGAGGAAGAAGAGGAGAAAGAAGAAGAGGCAAGTGAATGTGAAGGATTAACACACCCCACAACCCATGGAAAGAAGAGTGAGAGCGCCAAAGAGGAGGAATTGCTGCTAAAAAAGAGAATTTTCCTCACAAAAAGAAGAAGAGAGAATTGCTTCGAAGCAAGGGACAAAGAGAACGAACATGAAAGAAAGCAAGCATGGTTTTACCTCATCGAAAGGTAAAGAGGTAAATATTAATGAACTCCCTTTTTCTAACTCATATTTAATGAGTAAGAAACTTGCTGATAAGAAAAGTGAAAAGGAAGTTTTTGATTTATTTAGTAAAGTAGAGGTCAATATTCCATTGCTTGACTTGGTAAAAAAAGTCCCCACATATGCTAAATACCTTAAGGACCTGTGCACCAATAAAAGAAAGTTTAGGCCAAATGAAAGGGTCCAAGTAAGCTCTAATGTTTCAGCCCTGTTTAAACCACAAATTCCAGCAAAATATCAAGACCCTGGATCCTTCACTATCCCTTGCACTATAGGTAAAATAACCATAAAGGGAGCATTGCTAGATCTAGGGGCTACAATTAATGTACTACCTAAATCTGTCTATCAAGCTTTAGGTGTAAAAAATTTGAAGCCTACATCTGTAGTACTCCAATTAGTGGATAGAACAATTAGGTATCCAGACGGGGTAGTGGAGGACATTTTAGTAAAGGTCAATTACTTAGTTTTTCCTGCTGACTTCTATATGCTTGATATGTCTAAAGAATCCATGAGTGAGTCCACCTTGAGAATGGCAGACCATTCTTAAGGACCGCTAATACTATTATTAGCATAAAAGAGGGTAGCATATCAATGGAAGTCGGAGAAAATAAGATCTAATTTAATATGTATGAGGCCATGAAACATCCATATGAGGATTATTCTCTGCTAAGCATTAATGCTATTGATGTTGCTGTTTATGATGCATATGCTGAATTGGAAATGCAAAATGAACTTGCATGTTCACATCATTTATCATATGCATCATTTGCTGAAAAAGATTTGAAAATTCCTTTTGAAAATTCCTTTTGTCCTTGATACCCTAGAGAGCCTGGCTGCTGACTTCCAGCAGTTCAGGATCACTGTTCTTCAACAGCTTTAACGGGACAGGAGGTATCCAGGAGAATGGATGCCTTGATTGCATTGAGCTTGCACTTTCAGCTGGCCCTGGAGGAGGATGATCTTAGCGGTGTAGGACCTTCCGGAACCGAACCATCTAGAGAGGGAGGAGCAACGGAGAGAAATGAGAAGGAGGAGGAGGTTGCTCTCGACGTGGATTCTGAGGGAGACTTGGCCATGCAGGGGGACGACTAGTTTTTCATTTGTTTTTTATTGAACATGTGATACAGTTGTACTAGATGCTTGTTCACCGCGGCGTAAGTCAACAAAATAAAGCAATTCACCTCTTGGGTGTGTTTCGCAGCGACAAACTTATGGTTGCGCTGCGGCGAAACTTCAGTGCATAAAAAATTTAGGTTTTGAATTTTTTTAAAAAAGGTTCATCTTACCTTTATGCCTTTAACACTCCTAAGCAAACATATGAAACCATGATTTTCATAGATAATGCATTGGGAAGTTGATGCATGATTTTAAAGGATAAAGTTTTTGGTTAATTGTGTTTTTCGAGTTATTAGCAAATGATAACTGTAGACGCAGTTTTAAATTGACTCTTCACGTGTTTAGTTCTTGAGACTATTTAATTGAGATGTTAGCTGGTCGTGAGGATAATTGGGCCTATGTTCATTTGATTAGTGAGGGTCTGTTGTAATCTCTCTAGAACTTGTCTTGATTCTTAATTAAAGCTTTATGATCCAATGTTCTATGAAAATGATAGGGGCCTTCATTTCAAAACCTTTCATTTTGCCTAAATACAAACCCTTCATAACTTAACCATTGTCACCCTTTTGAGCCATGCACTCTTGAAAACCAGCATTTGGGAACTACATTCTTTTTATATATGCAAGCATATTCTGATCAAATTGTGGTTTGTACTATTTATTGCTCTCTTCTAAAAAAAGAGAAAAAAGAAAAAGAAATAAATAAAAAACAGAAGAAGAGGAGGAGGAGGAGGAGGAGGAGGAGAGAAAAATAAAGAGCAAAGTAATATAATATCTGAGAGTGAATTTCTCTAAAGTCTTGCAAAGATATTGACATGATTAGATTCCTGTGGTGCTGTGTATTCAAGGAATTCTTTTCACCCTTTTACATCATTATTTGCAAACCCCATCATCCATCTTAAACCCCAAAGTTTTCTTGATTCACATTATATTGATCTTGTGGTAGAGAGGTAGAATAATTACAAGCATATGGTAGAGATTTGAATAAGTAGACTATGAGTGAAATTGTCCTTGCAAAGTGAGCAGAGAGAGAAATACTTCTACCTTTTGAGAGGAAGTCTCTTTTATCCAGTCTCTTGAATTGAATTCTCTCAACGATCAACTAACTTTTGTCTCTACCATTATCCTTGTTAATTCCTTAACAAATGTTTTTACTAAATTCTCTAGTCCTGGATTCATGAGGGTACATTCTTGATGCATTGATCATTTTAAAGTTTTTAAAAACCTTTGTCCAGGAGTATAAAGGTTTAAGAGTGGGGGAATTTGATTCAGTTTTATTTATAGCACTTTTTTACTTGAATTTCTAGAGTTTTTAAATCAATTTTAGTCCTTTATGACCCTTCTTGTGCTTAATTTGAGATTTAGAGTTGTTGATTTGGATTAGTGTGATTTTGGTGTATCTGCCATGAGTAATGATACAATTGTTGGTATCTTATTTTGATGATAACAAAATCATGATAAAAGATTGCAAAAATGATTTCAGAATCCAAGTTTCAATATGTTGATTCAATACTTTATGAAGTCACTCGAGTGTTGTGTCAAAGTGTTGACACTACTCGAGCATTGGAACTCAATACTCGAGCACTGCACCTTTTGAACTTAAGAAAATTCAGTACTCCCAGGCAACACTTCAAGTATTGACATCAAGTGTTGTCAATACTCGAGTACTAAGTTGTTGCACTCGAGTACTGCACTTTGAAAATGAGTTTTTGATCAATACTCTGAGTGAACACTTCAAGCATTGGCATAGAGTGTTGCCAATGCTCGAGTATTGGAAGTTAGTACTCGAGCATTAGGCTAAAAATGTATTTCAAAACAATGCTGTCATGGAGTACTGTAAGTGTAAGCTGATA
>JANTPZ010142666.1:0-12957 GCA_025593235.1 Vachellia pachyceras
AATGGAGAGATCCTTTTTGCTAATGATGACACATTCCTGAGAATCAAAGATTATCCAATTATCTTTGTCAGCACTCTGACTTACACTGAGAAGATTGTGACAAAGTCCTTCCACATGATACACATCTTTGACAGGAACTCCATTTGCATTTGCGACTTCTCCAATTCCTGCAATTCTTCCAGATTGATTTCCTCCAAAACTTACTATTCCACCATTCCTGACATTTAGGTTGATAAACTTTGTTTTATCACCTGTAGATAGCATTTGAAGGTAATTGAAGATAGCATTTTTCATAACACATTTTCAAAACATAATGCTCGAGTAATAACTTCTAATGCTCGAGTATTGACAATACTTTTTGTCAATACTTGAAGTGTTCACTTAGAGTACTGCATCAAAATCAGTTTAAACATCAACACTCTAAATCAACACTTGAGCATTCACATCAAAACAGTTTTTATTTTGTTATCATCAAAACAAGATATCAACAATACAAACATTCACTCAAGCAAGAACATCATCTTCACCCATCAATAACTTCATCCTTACCTTTGCTTAAGCTTGCCCCTACATGGTTAGTTGTGGAATAATGAGATTTTTGAAAATCCCAATAGCAAAACTAACTAAACAAAAGTATTGTGAATGAGCATATTATAACTTTAAAACAAGTGTATGAGCATATAACATGTGACATGTTCAAACTACACTTTTCATGCATATGGCCATAGCAATCAAGATCACATTTCATACACATATCATTCACTTCATTCATCACAAAAATTATGCACCATTCACAACAATGTTTCATAAAACATAAGTTTAGTTTAGTAGTCTTGCTACCCCAAGATCTTAGCTTTTCCTTTTTCACTTTAGGGCTCTCTTGAATAACCTTCCAAATGGGCTCTTGAAGGTCTCAACTTCCTAAACATCATGTGTAATATATGCATTTCTGTAATTTGAACTAAAGGCTAGCCCATTAAATTATGTGATAATCTAAGGCCCATAAATAAGGAAAAATATGGAGGAAAATTCCTAAAAGAAAGAAATATCATAATTGACTAAGTTCCTAGTATTGAGAATTCTAAGTAAAAATGACTAAGGGCAAAACGGTCATTTTGAATTAAAGGCCTATGGCATAAAAATGTCAAAGTTGACCAAAAATTTCAAAAGTCAACCAAGGGTAAGGTTGGAATTAAGAAAGAGAAGAAAAAGTGATGGCATTCTGGAAATTATGGCACAAGTAGAAAAGGTAGTGGTATTTTCGTAAATAAGTAGTAAATAAAGGATTTCGGAGCTAAGGACGATTGTGGAATAATTATTTGAGGTAGTAGGAGTCCTCAAATGCCGGAGACCCAAACTAAGAAAAATTTAGTTGGGTTATAAAATAATTAATAAAATTATTACAGGTATCCGGTATGGGCAGTTTCGCTGTACGGAGAACAACAGTGCTTGAAAAGCCTCAAAAAGTATTTTCTTAAAAAATTAATTATGAAAAATCCTGGAAGAATTTTGAGAAATGGAAAAGAGCTTGAGAATCGGGGAAAAATATAGAATTTTCCATGTCCTTAAGTCAAATTGGCCGTCGGAAGCCCGTTTTACGGTGTTGCACGCAAATCGAGGAATCCTGACGAGTTATGAGAAAAACCCGGAGATGCTAGGGACTAGGACATGATGCCACCTAGGCAAGAAGGCCTATGGAATGGCGTCACATGAAAGATAAAGTCTCCGGAAAAGTAAAAAGGTAGTTACTAGACCGGGCAAGGGCCCATCCAGTAAAATCTGACGCCTAGGGGTCTGAAAAATTACTTTTTCAGCTTGGAGGAGACAAGCTGATATGGCTCAATATGGATCAAGTATTTCCAACTTGGGCTCCAAGTTTTAATTTCCATTACACAAATTACAAGAGACCAAAGTAAATTAGCAAACCCCTCTCTCTTCCTCTCCCATTTCTCACGCCACTTTCTCTCTCTCCTTGGGCAGAAATTTGTCCTCCCTTCTCTCTAGAAAACACTCCCTCCCTGAGCAAGAAAGAAGAAACCCAAGCTCCATAACACAAGGTAAAATGCTCTTGCAACCTAATCTCCATCTTTTCTTGAGTTTGTCACTACCACTACCTTCTCTTGAGTTGTTCTTGGAATGAGCCTCCCTTTTTGAGGATAAAGGCTAGGACTTCAAGAGTTGAAAATGGAAAAGAGAAGGCTTTAAAAGTAGTAAATGGTTGCAAACTCTTCCTTAAAGATTAAAAGATAAGTTATTGGTTGTTGTTGTTGTTTTAAGTTGTTGTAAAGATTTATGGAAAGCTCAAGTTTATGGGGAGATGCTGCCCAAATTTTGGTTGATCTAAAAGGAGATGTTTTTTTAATCAAAGTTAAGAGAAAGGGTTTTGGAAGAAAGAAAACATAAGGTTACATGAAGAAAGTGAAAAGAACCCATTTCCCCCTTTTTCTTTTTCCTTCTCGGCTAAAGCAAGAAAAAAAAATAGAAAGAATGAGTTTTTGAGTATTTTGATGGCTCGATTGGCTTTAGAATGATTTTTTGTGTAGGCTAAAGCCAAGAAATGGATTTTTGAAGTTTGAGAAACCATAAAAATAAAGCCTTGAACTTGTAAGCACTCTTGAAAACCAAAAAGGGGGGTTTTTATGTGTTTTGCAAGTTTTGTTGCATTTTGATGATGACATGTTTATGTGGATGTTATGCCATGATTTTTAGGGGTTTAAGAGTTCCCAAGAGCATCTTAAAAAAGAACCAAGAACACTTTGGAAGTTGGATTAAAGGAAAGCTAGGATCTTGAGGTAGCAAAACCTACTAATCTCTTCTTATGTTGTGAAAAATGAGTTGTGAATGTTACATGAACTTTTATGATGATTAAAGTGCATGATTTGTGTATGAAATGTTACTTTTGTGCTATGGCCATATGCATGCTAAAGTGAAGTTTGATGTGTCACATGTTTATGTATTCATACACATGCCATAAAGTCATGTATGCACATTCACTTTGTTATGATTGTGTGGTTTTGCTATTGGGATTTCCAAATCTCATCGTCCCCCAACTAATCATGTAGGTGCAAGTTCTAGCAAGGGTAAGGAAAATGTCCTTGATGCATGAAGAAGTTGCCTTTGTTTGCATGGTTTTGTGTACATATTTAAGATGATATACTCTCTTGATGTTGGTTGTGATTGTAACCCCTAAACATTCACAAGAAAGAACCATATGAATGTGTAATGGTATATGCATGAAAATGGACTAAACTAACAAGGAATGGTAAAGGAATAATCATGCATGCTAGAGGTAGGTTAATGGACCAAAAATAGGTCTTGGAGGAATTTATGAAAAAAAATTGGATTTCAAAGTTGAAGGGTTCCAAAGGCCCTGAAAAATGAATCTATTTCAAGTAACAGTTAAAAATAATAAATGAGCTCCAAATGGGCTGAAATTTTTCAGTCAGAAACTAAATATCCTGATATTTAAAATGATATATAGTTTGAGAAATTTAGATGTGTACTTTGAGAGATATGATTTTTCAAAATTTAAGATGAAAACTGGAAAACTGGAGTGAACCATTTCGGACAGTATGTGGTTTTCGAATAAATTATATCAAATGGGCAAGAATTGGAATCAATGAGTATTTTTTCCCTATAGTTCACCTAATAATTTAGAAATTGGAATTATTCAGTTTCGATTTTTCTAGAATTAGTTATGATTTTTTAAAGTTCGGCCAGAAAACTGGAAAATAGCACTGTGCCAGCATCTTTTCCGTTTTTAAAAATTCTAGTTCACAATTTTTGACAAATTTTTTATATCTAAAAGCCAAGAGTAATTCATAAGTGATCTATAGCAAGAAAATAGGGGAAAATAGGAGGTGTCACATCATGTCATAATATCCACATGAATATCCAATCATCATAATGTAAGAAAACTTGCAAAAACGCAATAAAGCTCTTATTGCTCTTAAAGGACCCTTACACTTTAAAATTTGATTTTTATGGTCCTTAATGCTTCTCAAATCCCTTTCTTATTTTTACTCTACAAAAAACTTCATTTTGAAGCCATTGGAAGCATTAGAATCATTAAAATCCTACCCCTTCTATTTCTTACAGATTTTTGAAAAAACAGAAAAAAGAAGGGCTTCAGATTTTTCAACTTTTGCTCATGAATGCTTGTGTATTCTTGCTTCCAAATCATGATTCAAGCATCAAAATACTCAAACACATTTTCCCTTTTCAAGATGTCACATGGACAGCACCTCCCCATAAACTTATGGTTTCCAAAATTTCAACAACAACTCCCAACAACACCCTAAACAACCAACAACAACCATAAAGCTAGCTTTTACTACTCAAGAAAGAACTTGCAACCATTTACTACCTTAAAAACCTTCTCTTTTCCATTTTCATCTCTTGAAACCCTAGCCATCATCTTCTAAATGAGATGCTTATTCTAGAAAACAAACCAAGAGGAAGGTAGTAGAAGGTTGCTAGCTTGAGAAAAGATGAAGATTTAAGGGCTTGAGTGGTTACCTTGTGTGCTAGCTCTTCCTTCTTCCTTGTGGGAGCAAAAATGGCATCTTGGAAGCTTGGGAGAGGAGAGAAAATTCCAGACTTGGGAGAGAGAGGAGGGAGGACGGAAATGAGGGAAGAGAGAGAGAGAGAAATAGCTTATATGAAAAGCCTCTTGCAATTTGTGTGGATGAGAATGATTCTTGGTGACCAAGTTTTGGAATACTAGGTGGAGGTTGTGTCACATGTCCTCATTGGATTGCTTGGTGAAAAAGCACTTTTCAGACTTCCCTTGCTAGTCTGGTTGGGCTGACTGGGCCTCTACCCGTCCAGTTACTTGATCCGGTGGCACGCATTTCCATAAAATAACATTTACTTGGGTAACTATCTTTTTACTTTTTTGGAGACTTTATCTCTCATGTGGCACCATTCTCTAGGCCTCCTTGCCTAGGTGGCATCGTGTCCTAGCCCAAAGCATCTCCAAATTTTCCTGTAACTCTTCAGGATTCCTCGATTTACTTGCAACACCGTAAAACAGGCTCCCGGCGGCTAGTTTGACTTAAGGGCATGAAAAAATTCTATATTTTTTCCTGATACTCGAACCCTTTTCCGTTCCTCAAAATTCTTCCCAGATTTTCCAAAATTAATTTTCTAAGAAAAATCCTTTTTCGGGGCTTTCGGGCACTGTTGATCTCTGTAGTTCAAAACTACCAGCACCGAATACTGGGTAATAATTTTATTAATTACTTTATAACACAACTAAACTTTTCTCAGTTTGGGTCTCCAGCATTTGACGACTCCTACTACCACGAATAATTATTTTTTAGTCTTTTAGTCCTCTAAAAATCTTTAATTACGAAAATGTCATTGCTCTTTATACTTTCCACATATTTACCAAAATGCCACTAGCTTCCTTATCTTTCTCATATTTACCAAAATGCCATCACTTTTTCTACTTTTTCTTAATTCTAATCTTACCCTTGGTTGACTTTGACATTTTTGGTCAACTTTTAACTTTTTGGTCAACTTTGATTTTAGTTTACTTTTGACCAAATTACCAAAATATCCTTATTATTTGATGACATTTTACGTTCTAGGCCTTTTTAGTCAAAATGGTCATTTTACCCTTGTCATTTAGGCCAAATGACCATTTTGTCCTTGGATCATTCTTACTTGGAATTATCAAGGCTGGGGATTTAGTCAATCATTCTTACTTGCATTAAGAATTGGTTGATGAGTGCAATTGCTTGCATTATGTTGATTATATAAATTATCATTTTATGATTTGATGAATGTATATAGATGAGTACGAATAGTAAAAGTTACGAGGTTACGCAACCCCTAATCGCTAACCCTGAGGATAAAACCTGCGATACGATTACGCCAAAAGTCAGCATGCATTCTGAGCCATTGGTTAATCAACGTGCGATTTTCGATGATGATCTGGAAGAATTTATTGAAGTGGACGATCTAGGCCCAGAGATAGAAATGCTTTTCTCCGAAGAAGACGACGAGGGCTCAGAGGTAGAGTCACCCTTGACAGAAGAAGAGGATCCGGAGATAGAGATATTTTCCTCCGAAGAGGATGATGAAAGTGTTCCGGTGAAGGAACCATCGAACATGTGGTCTACGGCTATGGAGTCAGCTCAGGGCTCGAACATAGCAATGGAAATTGAGATGAAATCCGAGACGGCGATAGTGCCTGAGATTAATGACGAGTACAACTTCGCTAGGGAGATATATCTGCGTAATCTCCTACGAGTTCATGCCAGAGAACTGCGGGAGCGCTTGTCCCCGGCAGGATGCAATTATTACTTGGTATGGACGGATAAGGTTAAAGAAGCCTATGACATTGAGCGAGGATCCCCAAATGCAACAACAATAGACGAGTCGATAGATGCAATAATGGCAACTATCCCAGACCCGGCACTTCAAAGAAAGGCAGAGAGCCATATTCTCTTTCACCCTATTCCTAGTTTCGCTATTTTCATTAACAGGCTCGAGGACCTTATTTTGGAAATGTTTCCAGAGGATTAAATTACGAAGACGTCATAGATATTTTGGTATGCCTGGAAAAGTTAGAATTCCATAGGCAAAGTGAAACTTTTTGTAAAGAGAAACTTTTTGTAAAGAGTGATAGGATGAAAAAGTATAACAACTGCTGCAAGATGTAAGAAATGTATCCATGAATATATATATATATATATATGAAATACTATTTTGAGTAGTAGCATAGCAAGTATGGATTTAAGTTGCGATCTTAATTTAGTTGTTCATTTTCAAAGGACTAAAATGGTGCGAACCCGCGGAAACTCGAATAGAGGAGGACCAAGAGGTCGTCCTAGACGAGAAGATCCTATACAAGAGGTATTAAGGAGAACCCAGAATGTAGAGCAACAGTAGGATCCACCTAGATAGGATGATCCTATGCAAGAAATCCTGAGAAGATTAAATGAACAGCAGAATTTTATGGAGCAACTGAGAGCAGACCAAGCTTGACAAGAACATGAAAGAGTAGCTAAAAGAGAAGCTACTATTCAGGCAGCAATAGCAGCCACACTAGCTGCTCAGAATCAGAATCAGAATCAAAATGTGCCTCAGCCACCCCCTCAGCCAGAACCTGAGCAAGTCCATGATCCCCCGCCAATTCGAGTTGTTAGACCGGTGGATCAAGAGGAGGAGCAACAATGGGTGACAAAGTTCTGCAAGCATAACCCACCTATCTTTGAGGGATCTTTAAATGTCTCAGTCGCAGAGAAGTAGAACACACGGCTTGAGAAGATCTTCAAGGTTATGAATTGTCCCTCAGAAGTAAAAGCGCAGTTAGACATTTACAAGTTGGAACAAAAGGCAAACCGGTGGTAGAGCAATACAGCTTGTTGACCTGTTTCTAAGTTCTGAGTAAACATCAAAGGATAAGTTGTGTCTAGTAGTTTCAGTTGGCATTTCCTTAATATTCTAGGAAATACAAAATATATAAGCAAATTTCTATTATGAAGTCATTAACAAGATTTGTCAAATCACGTGTGCAATGTGTATGGTATGGTTCTGATGATTCCTAAAAGAACTGATTTCAATGCAGGTGAAAACTTTGTTTAAGTTAATAACGGCTTAAGATCTTGGATATTTCATTTTGATCACCTTTAAATTTGAACTTGAAGAAATTGCGATCTCTCTGATACCTCTAATGCTCTTCCTACAATTTCTTTTCTTATTGCCAATATCTTAATATGACCAAACTGTGACATTTGTTTAATAAAGTACATTTATAATTTGATTTAACTATTTCAATTCAATGACCAAGTTGCTTTTACATCTCTGAACATGTTATATCTGAATTAGATATAACTATAACATGTTAATCTCTTAATTAGATATATCATTTGCAAAGTACTAAATAATGACTAATTAGAAAAGAGAAAGTTGCAGTCATCTTGTGAATGTAGAAAGAGATGGTGTCAGTACCATTGATGATGATCCAACTTCTTCAACACTTGGCTTCATTGCTTCCTTCAAGTTCTGACCAACACCATAATTAAGAAGTTAGATGTAGTAATAAATACATTTGTAAAAGAAAATACCCAAAAAAATATTATCTGTTCATATGATTATTAGTCTAATATACCTCTGCAAAGTCTAGCGAAGCACTTGTTACTGCTTGATTCTTAGAATCGTTATTTTCAGAATTTTGTTGAATTTGACCAATTTCTACAATGGAAATTTCAAGATTGGATTAATATTCATAAAACAAACTAGCAATTACTAGAAATGATTTTTTTAATAGATTTACACCTTTATATTTGGGAAAATCATCCACTTTACAACGTTTCAGAGTCTGAAAATCAATCCCCTCACAGATAGTAATAAGCCTTGGAAGTTTTCTGAGGCTTACATTTGATAGCATTGGGAATACTTCTTCCATTTTTACCATCTTCTGCATATATTCTTGTTTCCGTATAAATACTTGCTCCAACTCAGAAGTTTCTTTTATTTCCAAGCTTACTAGCTTTGGAAACATGCCACGTGTTGAGAAAGAGAAAAGGAACTTCAAGCTATTACAACATTCAATTGAAATTCTATCTAACTTTGAGAAGCAGAGTTGATGGAAGTGATTCCCTTCACTCTCTTCAATAATGTCAACTAATTCATCACAGTCTACTATGCATAATTGGGACAATTGTGGGAGGCTTTTCACTATTGAGACATTGAAAATTGCTCTTAGCTTTTTACATGCTATGATCTCTAGAGTATCAAGATTGGTGAGGCTTAAAATATATTTGGTTCCCTTCTATATATGGCTCAATTCACTTAGATAGGTGAGTGTCATTTTTTTAAAACTTAATGTCATGACTGGACCATCAATTTCCACTCCTTCCAAATTAAGAACATCTTCTATTTTGGAGTCATTTAAGTCGAGCTTTGTCAACTTCTGCACATCCTTGATGATTTTCATCCAGTCCTAATAAAAATGAATCAATTCAAGATTTCAACACAAATTCAAATTATCACATTAACAAGTTGTAAAAATTCCCAATGCTATTGTTGATCGAAGTCTTAATGGACATTGACTCATATTCGATTCATGTATGCCTGGAATGCTTTCAAGTTAATGGCATAAAGACATGGATTATGCTTATTATATCCACCTGGAATGATATAATGCCTATATACATATTAGAAGTTGATACATGCTTAATTGCTTCTCTTGATAACCATATGGTTGGTCTTTCCTTTAAAATATGGGAAAAGATTCAAGGACTTGGATGAAATAACATTTATTATGAAGGACCATAAAATTTTCAATTATTTAAAAGGACCAAAATAAAAATTTAAAATTTAAAATAGTAAATTTCCCTTAACAACAATTTTCATTTCCCTCCTACAGTCTCTATCACACTATTTTTAAAACTAAAAAAAAATTTAAATTTTTACCAAATTAAACATAATTTTTCTGGAAAGATACACATTGTTTAGTTTTTTAAAAATTTATCTTTTTAAAATTAACACAAAATTAAATTTAAAATAAAAATTATATAAGTATAATAAAACATATTATCTTTTATAATTCATTATATACGTTTAAAAAGATTTATGTAAAATTCTAGAAAGTAAACTAAAATTTAAGCACAATAATTCAATGAATTATATATGATTTATTTTTAATTTAGAAGAAATTTATGTGATTTAAGAAAATTCATGTAATTTTAATAAAATTAAGAAATCTAGATGATCTATTACATCATAAAAAGATATAAAATTAATTTATTTTTATTTTCATGAAAAATTTGATTGATATCAAAGTTGATAATATGAATGAAGCAACTCAGTGTTATATATGTTGAATTAATTTAATGATATATTGAGTATATGAATATAAAACTTGGTGAAAACTAAAAATAAAAAAATAACATGATCATGTCACATGTGAATTATGGGTTATTTTTATTTTAAGTCTAGTTATTTTCAAATTTTCAATATAGTAAATAATGTAAACAGCTTAGTTATGGGCAATTTAATAATTTTAAATTTATATCTTAATGTTTGGTCCTTCTAAATAATTAACTTTTTAATGGTTCCTTATAATAAAAATTATTTTTTAGTCCTTTATTTAATTTTCTCTTAAAATATTTAGTAGTAATTTTAAGCTTTTAAGGTATTTATTTTCTTAATTAATATATTCTATAAGAATTTGATGAAAGGCATATACATGTAGATACGGATTAAATTTTTATTAATGAAAACTAAAATGTAAATTATATGCAAGCAAATTTACTAATTTTATGTCCTGACAATAGCACAAATTTCTATGTATGAAAATATGTTCTTGATGTTCCACTTTAAACGCTAAAGCAATCCATTATTACAAAAAGAAAATTTGCGAAAAAGTGCCAAATAAATAGAGCAATGCATATTTTGGAATTATAAGTTCAATGTGCTACCTTTGAAGCTTTCACACTCAATTGTAGGTAAGCCATCAATTCTCGAAAAGATTTTTCGTTGAACTCTTGAAGATCCCCCCAAGTTCAATCTTCATAGTAGTGCTGCCCGTTTGGCCCGTTTTTTTATGGGTTCCCTAACAGGCAGCCCAAGCCCGTCAGCCCGCCATTTTTTCTCAAATTTTTATTTTATTTTTTATTATTTTTATGAATTTTTTAATAAAATAATACAAATAATTTATATAAAATTTGTTAAACTCATTTAATTTTTTAATAGAAAAATATAATATATCTCTAACACTCCATTTTTTTAATTTGTTCAACCTGACATCCATTATCACCTCATATTCTTCTCTCTCCAACTACACCCATTTATTTTCTCTCTCCACATCATTCTTCAACCAACCCAATCAAATGCACGCCATCCCACGTCCATCATATTCGTTGCTTTACCCATTCAAAATCTTTTCTCCTTTCTTCCATTCCAACCTCTTCGATTCTTCTCTCTCATCCCTCTTTTTCTCTTTTCCAATTTCTTTTGTTCACTCCCAAACCATCCTATCCATTCCATCACATTAATTATACACTCAGTCGCTCACACCTCTCATGATCTCATCCCTCTTTTTTTTTTTCATTTGCAATTTCTTTTATTCACTCCAAACCATCCCATCCATTCCATCACATTACTTACACACTCAGACAGTCAGACCCTCTTGGTCCCTCACACCTCTCATGATCTCATCCCTCTTTTTTTCATTTGCAATTTCTTTTATTCACTCCAAACCATCCCATCCATTCCATCACATTAATTATACACTCAGTCCCTCACACACAGTCGCCGACGCCTCCATCCCTTTTCTGTAAAGACCACTGTTCTTCGTATTGCAATTTGCAATTCACTTGACACATCCGTCCCAGCCTTTCAAATTTCTAGGGCGTTGCTATCAAATAGACTCACAGATTGTACGGAAGAGTCATTTTATTTTTTTAAAATAAAAAAATGGGTTAACCCGCGTTAGGCCCGTGTCAGCCCGTGGGTTGACGGGCTCAACCCGTGGGTTGAATCCATTTTCCCCGTACTATTTCATAGAGATGGAAAACTCTTGTACGAATATTGTTGATAATATTTACTGTACCTACAAATGCTAGATGTTTCAAAGCTGGGAGATGAATGTGAAGCTTATCACTTTCATTCTCATTATTATATTTCCCAAAAATGTATTTCAACTCAGCAGCTTTATCATGCTTAAAGACTTTAATTTTTGAAGAGTACCAAAAAGAGAGAGGAAATATAAACTCCATCTCGTTGCAACTCCTGATAGATAGATACTCCAGTTTTGGGAAAAAGGAGCTAAAGTTCATATTATGATGGTCATTACAATCATCTTCAACCACATTCACTAATTCCTCACACTCTCTTATACTTAATCTGGACAATTATGGTAGGTTTTTGCATGCAGATATAGAGAACAAAGTCTTCAACTTTGTGTTTCCCCAAACTATTACTCGTTGAAGATTACAAAGGTCAAGAAAATATTGAAAGCCCACACTTGGAGTCAGTGGTGTTTCAACATTGATGATATCTTGTATTTTAGATTGTTTTGCTCCTTCATTCATCAATTCCTATGTGTTTCAAAAATAAAGAAGAAGTAATTTAATTTCTATGAATATCAATGCAAATTCAACATCACACTTTAGTGAAACCTAATCACTATATTGTCATATATGAATAAACAAAAGCATAAATAGGCATATAATGTGTTTCCAGATATCCAAAAGAAAAATATTGTCAAATTAAAAATTATCCAATGCTAACAATATCCAAAAATTAACTTTTCAGAATCTA
The DNA here is from genome assembly GCA_025593235.1 of Vachellia pachyceras. Lineage (NCBI taxonomy): Eukaryota > Viridiplantae > Streptophyta > Magnoliopsida > Fabales > Fabaceae > Vachellia > Vachellia pachyceras. Next base: position 12,280 of record JANTPZ010142666.1, read on the forward strand.
GTGTAGTGATTTGACCTGATACAAATTATTTATTTTTCCATAAAATATATATTCTATCAAAAATTTCAATGATATTGTATATGTTAACTCATGAGTTAAATAATTTTAAAATTTATAGCTGATTAGATAAGAAAGTGATTTCTAGCCAACAAAAAAAAAGAAAGTGATTATTTTGACCTAAATATTTATATGCGTCCGTATGCTAAAAAAATTTGACCTAATTCTATACATTTTGAGCCAAAAATTTTAAATATGAACATCCAGTTTTGAATTGAAACTACATGATACAGTATATAACTATGCATCAAACATATACAAATATTATTAAATTGAGACTACAAATATTTTAAAGATCAAATTATGGATAGTTTGTCAATCTGAAATAAATGATATGTACGTTTTAGTTAGGTTCTTGTAGGATATTAGCTAAAATAATTGACAAGAAAACTAATTAAAAATGAGAAGAGTTTCTCTTTAGCCATTTTCAGGCTTGTTAACATTCTGGAGACATGACACAATGGATAGGCATGGTTCAGCCCCACAACGTGTGTACTTGTTTTATGTTTTCTGATAGTATATATATGTATTCCTTAGTTTAATGCATTTAAGAAAATAATTTAACTGCTTTTAATTAATTTTACCACAGACTCATCTTAGCATTATACACAAACTGAATAA
>JANTPZ010142671.1:0-11853 GCA_025593235.1 Vachellia pachyceras
GAAATCATGTTGTGAAACTTGAGTTTTGAATAAGCATGACTCGAGTTTTATAACAAGAGTTGGTCAATCAGTTGAGAAAAGCACGAAACTCGAGTTTTGTAAATTATGGAACTCGAGTTGTTAAAACTCTAATGCCAAAACTTCCAGTTTTCAATTCAAGTTTTGTAAAACAGTTTTGGAACTCGAGTTGTGAAAACCCCAGAACTCGAGTTCTGATGCAGCAAAGTCTTTCACAGAGATTTAAAAGCTCGAAACTTGAGTTCTGTAGTCCTGAAACTTGAGTTGTCATGACTTGAAGCTGGAAACTCGAGTTTTCTTTGAAAGTCGTAGGTAAACTCGATTTCTTCAAACCTAAAACTTGAGTTCTGTCTCATGAAGTTCCTAGACTGAAGTTTTAAGCACGAAACTCGAGTTCTATGAAACTGGAACTCGAGTTCTATAATGTATTTTGAAAGCTTTACTTTGTGAAACTCAAGTTCTGAGATAGTGAAACTCGAGTCATCAAAACTTCTTTGTTGAAACTCAAGTTTTTGCTGAAAGTTCTGAAATCAAAGGCACGAAACTTGAGTTTCAAAAACATCAAACTCGAGTTTTAAACCATAAAACTGATTTTCAAAATTTCAAAGACATTTTCAAATCCTGCCATACGAACTTTGAAATATAATTTTGTTATCATTAAAACAAGGCATCAACATCTTCGGGTACAACTCGAATTAGTATTTTTCTAAATATTGTTATTATTTTCCTATAATCTAAGAGTGATGTTGCAACTTTGTTTACTTGTAGATGTTGTTGCCAATAGGATGAGAACAATATTGTAGAGGAGCTGAAGGATCTACTTAGTTCTTTTAGAATGTTTAAGTGCTACATCCAACAGTTCTTACACCAGTTATTTACATGCTTACGTTCATTACCATTGCACATTATATATTGAGTGCTTGTTTGGAAGTCCAGTAACTTTTACGGAGTTCAAAGCAAAACTTAGGTTTTGGAGAATATATTTTATGATAATAGATTTTACGGATTTCAAGGCAAAACATAAGTTTTGAAAAGGTGTTTGAAAAGTTATGATGAGAATAACTTTTATGGATTTCGATGCAAGATTATAATAGGAAAAAGAAAAGAGAAAGAGAGGAAGATAGAGAAAGAGAGGAGGAAGAAAGAGAAAGAGGAAAAATAAAATAATATAAAAGAGAAAAGAGAAAAATAATTAGGAGAAATAGTATGATTTGATAAGAAAATAAATTTTTCAAAACCTAGATTTCAAACATGATTTTGTCTCAAAAATAGCTTTTTTAAAAATGAAATAATTGGGAAAAAAACCTAAATTTTACTACAAAACTTAGGTTTCTAAACGTTGATTCAAATGAGTCCTGAGTTAATGTTTTGTTTCTAAAATTCTCCCAAACCTCACCCCCTATGTACCAACACTAAGAACAAAACAAACTTGCTGCGAGGAAATTTGAAGATGGAAATCTCATCAAGGAAACCACCAAGCTGCTGCTGCTATTATTACTATTACTACTACTACTATATTTACTAGTTATCTATTTATGGCTATTTGTTATGTGTTACGTTTGTTGAAGTTTCATTAAGTTAAATTTATATGATGGTACGTAATTAAATAGTTAAATATACTTTTTTGGAAACCTCAAGGAAACCCCACTGCCTGTCACATTCTTTTTGGATGTATACAACCAAAGCCTTGGCATTGTGACAAGTCGTGTCTGTGCGTGTGGATCGCGTTACTTACCCTATAATTTATATACACACACCCCCCCCCCCCCGATAAAGAGGAATTAATTTGGTTTACTAACTCAGATCCATTTATAATGATGGACATTGCAAACAACTAAAATCAATTTCTCACATTTCCCATCAAACAAAGCGATAGTTTATCTTGGACTTCTTTTTTTTTTTATTGAAATTATTTCAAAATTTCTTTTTAAGCAAATGGTCTACCCAATTTTGTCAAGAGATTTTTTTTATGATCTTTGTGGAGAGATATTTACCTAGGACACATATGTACTTTATTAAAAAAATAAAAAAGTAATACAAATCTTAATATGCTTTTCTTTTCCCCAAGTATATATATCATCCTTATACAACTAATTATATTTAATACATTGTCGGTTACTAAACGTGAGCACATCTCTCAATGAAATTTCAAACCTTATTTACCATATTGATATCATATTATATATATTATATCATATCTATGGATGAGCCCCACTTTAAACTAGGCTACGTGGCCTTTTTTAGCTAAACAAAAACATTTTTTGTATTGAAGACAATTTTATTTAAAGTAATATTGAGAACCAAATATTATCACTTCTTTCAACAAGAATTTAAACATTAATTCATCACATTATTAGGAACTAATCCTTTATATTAAACCCGACCTCCAACTTCAGTTGATTATGTCTAAATTTTTTTACATTAAAATAGGAATTTTTGGACTTTAAAGGTGAAAAAAAAGTCTCATGAACATATGTAGCATTGATGGTTAGCTTTTTTGCCCGTCCAATCATAAGTATGTGTAGTTTGGTTCAGCCTTCCTAAGTAAGCCTGTTTGAGAATCTCTCAGTCAATAAATGATTACAAATATAGTGCTTGTTTGACGGGGATTGACTTGTAGCCATAAACACGTTCAACAGTGTTTTTCCGTAAAACGAGATAATATCCTTCATATATTTGCTTCGGTTTATGTGAATAAGTACATAAGTATTTCTCCACCGCTTTGCCAAACGGACACAATAACACGTACGCACGTTTTGAATTACACGGTATGGATCAATCATATCTATAAGCAACATTCTCTTCAACAGGGCCGATCTTTTATATACAAGTAACAATTTAACTTTGTCTAAACATTTAATGCATCTTTTTTAAATTCTAGCCCGCAATTAATTATATGCCTCTCTCATGTCTTTTTCACTCATTTCCTTACAATTATCATCTTTATAAATAAGGATATATTTGGAAAAAAAATTACTTCTATTACACATTTATTATTATAAATTAATTTTAACAAACAATTCATTTTATTTGATTTTGATAGTTGTTAACGACAAAAGAAATATTCAATAATACGCAAATTGATCCATAACATAAATGTCTTTAACAAGGACTATAGTGGTAAAGAAGTAATTTCATCAGTATTCAATGGTAATTACATAAATCTCCAAACAGTAATATCAAGACTTCCACGATACAAATCCTGCTCTCTAAAATTACATAAATCTCCAAACAGTAATATCAAGACTATAGTGGCAAAGAAGTAATTTCATCAGTATTCACTGGCAATAATATCAAGACTGAATTGAATTGTTCTAGAAGCAGCAATCGTATATCGAGATGTAAAATAAAGGGGCTTTTCAATTTCATAAAATCAATATGCGAGGCCCACAGTGACATAAAGCATAAGAAAAATCAGCGTCAGACGAGAACCTGCAACGTAATGGGCTGACCCAGAAGGTGAAGATGGCCCATCAGCTACGCCTCTTTTCGACACAGTGGTTGTTCTAGGACTTTCGATGCCTTTTGGAAGAACGTCCACGTGGAGCTTCAGGCCATTCTTGCAGTTCTCGACATCTGTGCTTGCGAAGTACTTGATTCCTTCCTTTTCAAGCGGGATTGTGTGTAGACCGTCCGTGTACATCTTAATAGGGTTTGTTAAATTGCACAAGTCGTATTCTTCCTTGCTTTGAAGCTCAGCTACTAATCCCTGTGCCACAGAGTAGGCGAACCCTGCCCATTTGGCATCCCCCATGTCCCACGAAATCCTCATGGTTAACATTTTTCAATAAAATATTCAACATAGAAATGTTATCGATACTCTTTTATTAGCCTTGGCAAAAAAAAAACCCTTTATTAGCATCCCTTTTTATTTTTGCCAAACTAATTACTTTTTTTTTTGCCAAACTCTTTTATTAGCATCCTATAGACTATAGTAGCAGTTAGAACCCTAGCACTATTTCTAAATTGTGCGTATTAGCTTTTTCTTTCAACTTTACTGTTATTTTATTATTAAAAAATTGGCATCTCATTGCAGATTAAGGGGTCATGATTTTTACCTATTTATTTATCTGTGAGAATTACATTTATTTTTTATTTTACTTTTAAAACTTTTAAAGAACAATCAAGTTTCAACTAGCAACTTGCAAGACTCAGCATGCATGATGGATCACACTTGCCAAGAAGGAAGGCATGGCCAAAAAAACAGGAAATATATTTAATATTATAAATAAATTATATTTAATACCGTATATATCTTTTAAGTTTTAAATATAAAAATCATTATCAAAATTTTAAAAGTTCATAATAAAGAAGTTGATGCTAACTTTCAAGGACGTCAATTCATAAATTATTCAAAGCTATACTTATTAAACAATATAAATTCTCTAAAGTCTTATTATTAATTTCTTAAATATGATAATAACTTAAATTTTTCAGATATTTTGACGTGCTTTCTACCAAATTTTGAGTTATTAATTCCATTTCCTGCTGGAGAGAATACCGAGCGGCATCTTGCCTGATTAATGTTTTATAGGTAGCCAGCAATCAATAATAATCTCATTGAAACAAACATCCTTCCACCAAAAAAAGAAAAGTGAAACAAACATGCCAAATGATAAAGACGAATTTTCTATACAACCAAACACAAATTGAAAAGTGTCTATTTAAGTCAAAAAAAATTCAAAAAGGAAAAATGGCGACTCGGAATTGGATGGAGACCTCAAAACAAAGGAACATCAGAGGAACGAAGTGCTAAATTGTTGTTTTCTGAAGATTATGATGAAGAAAAATTGAACGATAAAAAAAAATCATCGTAGTGAATACACCGTTCACAGCCCGAGGCCAAACATTAGATGAAAGAGGATGAAGGCTACCAAAACATTACATAGTAAAGCCTGAAAATCAGCAGGACTTGAATCGAAGAAGCTCTTTAAAACAAACGGCAGAAGAAAAGGATACATCAATAGAGGAGTAAATTTACTAAACTCTCGTTTAAATTCGCTTAAACGAAAAAATATGCAGTACTATTGTACTGAAGCCTGAAAAAAGAAGAAATTACAACGTACGACACAGAAGAAATTATCAATGAATATAGATACCAAGAGCAGATTTTCGAAATTCTCACTTGTCATAACAAAACAAATATATGAAGTACTGGAGCCTGAAACTCAGTAATAGCTAAATTGAAGAATATCCTTATAACGTACGACACAGAAGAAATTATCAATGAATATAGATAACAAGAGCAGATTTACGAAATTCTCACTTTAAGTTGTCATAACAAAATAAATATATAAAGAACTGAAACCTGAAGATCAGTAATACCTAAATTGAGGAATCTCCTTATAACAAGAAAAGAATCGACGAATAGATAACTAAAGCAGATTTACGAAATCCTTACTTTACTTTGTTGGTTAAGAAAGAGAGGAAGCACTCACAGATTTCATCGCCGACCTTGAATGTTTTGCCGGAAGACCAGGAGGCTATGTCGGAAGACGGATCCCAGCCACGGTCACCTCCAACGACATGGCGAACCTGAGCTCCGACCGGTTTGCCACGGAGGCCCAGCGTCGCTGAGATAATAGCCAGAACAACGATGATGATGCCTTGTGGCGTAGATTTCACCATCTCAATCTTGCAATTGCAAAGCCTCAAAATCGAAACGAAGGATCGCAGTGTGTGTGGGTGTGAGGTGAGTGGAGTGCGAGGGAAGGGCCTTTATATTCGGTCCCGGGAGCATTCGAAAATCTTATAGTTATGAACTGACTGGTAGGTGAATATGGCTCCCTCCTTCACGCGCCACACATTTCGTTTTCGCCGTCCACTTCTCTCCAAAATTACCAATTTTACTGTAATGCCCTTTAAGATTTCGTTTGTTACAGCTTACAGGGAAAACAAAAAACGGGTTGGAATCAAGTAAAATCAAATGCACAGTTCTAGGTCCCAAGTCTAAAAGTTAGATAATTGGATAAATGATTTACAAATATTAAAAATTTGGTTAAATTAATTATTTATAAAAATATCTAATCGTTTGAAAAAATGTTTTAATCAATTATATTGTAATTATCTGGTAGATGAAAATTATTTTTAATAAGTATATTATAATTATCTTACCGATGAAAATCATTTTTAATATGTAGCATCGGCAGGAGTATTTTGTGAAAAAATTATAAATTTATAAAATAGTTAATTGAAATCTTATATTTATGTTATGAAAGTAAAGAAAATTGGAGAGTAGAAGAAGAGAATGGCAGAAGATGAAATTGAGAGAAGAAGCAAGGAAGCACATCTCATTCCATGTGTTTCATGTACAACCAACCCTTTGTATTACAACTCTATTTATAGGCACCAAATCCTTCCAAGAGTCACAATGCCATAAACATAAGGATTAATCCACATTATGATATACATAAAGGCATGGGAGGTTATAAGAATGTGACATTAAGCATGGGCAACAATAAGGGTGGGAGGTTATAGAATTTGGTATTGAGAGGGAGAGAATCCTAAGAGGAATCCAAAGGACTTTATAAACATCCACATCTATATAATTTCATAACACTCCCCTTAGATGTCTATAAACAAATGTGCCTCGTTAAAACCTTACTAGGAAAAATTCAATGTGACAAAAACCTAGTGAAGGAAAAAGAGTACACAATATATATTGAAGTTGCCTCATTAAAAACCTTACCAGGAAAACCCAGTGGGATAAAACCTGATTAAGGAAAAAAGAGTACAGAAAGATCTTTTCTCTCCTGGAAATGGTATCACTTTTACCTCTCCTTATGATAACACCATCACTTTTACTCCCCTTGGTAACAACATTACCTTTTATCTCGATAGAGTATATTATTCTCGTCAAGCAAATAATCTCCAATGTCTTTTAGAGCATATCTTTCTTTCAGCTGAATTATGTATGGCACATTACCATCATGTAATATCTTCAAAACATATTCATCAAGTCTCTAGTATCCCTTTTGGAAACGCTAAATCATTGCATCAAATCTTAGTTTCACCGTCCATTTGTATACACTATTTTTAATATCATGATTTTCTTAAACATGTTTCTAACATGTTAGGACCTTCAAGTATTTTCATGTAAATTTCACATACATTGAGCCATATGTTTAGGATATAATAATATCCAATAGAGGTATATTTTGTGTTTATATCCTTCCAAACTAAAAATTATTTTCCATCCACCACAAATTAATATGCCTCATCATCATACCATTATGAAAACACGTGTTTTCACATCAATGTTCATGTGTTTCATAACAACTTTATATTTCATACATTTGGACTACTGGTCCATAATTCTCAATATCGAAATAATGCAATCATATTCTATTGCATCTTTTTCTTTTATGTTGGCCAATCATCATTCTATCGACCTTTATGACATATTCATATATAAGATCCTCATTTGATCACGTGATATTATTATCAAAGCAGTTGTTAACAACTTTATCCTTTTCGTTTCCATTTTCTCATTGCGACATACTTATCAAGATTTTGATATTAGTTTTCAGGTACATGAACCTCTCTTGAGGTTTTTCCTATCAGTTATGTCTCGGCCTATGCTAGAGTGACAGCCTCCTCAGTATGATCATCTTAATTATATGCTCTTCTTTATCCAAAGTATAATATTTGGAATCGATTGTTTATAATGCTTTAGGCATGTCTCATTTTCATTTATACTAATTGGAGCATTTTCAACTGGAATATGAGAATTAATAATTCTCATTTAGGTCAGTAATTCGATCTGACAGATATTTTTACAATATCTCATGAATGCAATATTCGATGAACTTCTAGTTCATACTCTTTTAGTTGAGAATCTAAATTTGACAGTAATAATGCATTCAGTATTTTCGTTTCCAGCCACTTAATTTCTCCCCCTCATGTTAAAAAACTTTTACAAATGATAATCAACTAACAATGCGGTACAAGCCTCATAAACCCATTTTCTCTTTTAGAAACATAATCTGTTTCATTTAGAGACAAAAAGGAGGAGAATCTTGCCCAACATTTATCTCAACTTTCCATCTATGTGCATTATTGTGGATCAATAAGAATAAATATTGCACATTCAAACATTTAATATGGAAAATATCTAGCTACTGACCAAAAGCCAATTTCACGGGGAGAATATTGTTGGCTTAATATGTATAAGTGATGCAATATATCAAGTCAGATGTACCAACACTGAAATAAAAATTTTGTACTCATAAGCATTGATTAATTTATATATGGAAGCTTTAGTAAATTATTATGGATCGTAGAATCTGGAAATTGTGCACAAATGAACATAATGATCTTATTCAAATAATCTTGCAAACTTCAGGTTGCAAGCTATCAATAATCATACATGTAACCATATTATAGATGCATCTATCAAACTTATTGAATACTTGTATGGTTTACATGCTTTTCTAATGGGCCCATATCTGTAAATATATTTCCAAAAATGTAAAGATCCATTTCAAATCATAACCAATGATTTTCTCACGATCCATATTCTATTGAGAACAAGCATCACATGATAACCTTTAAATTATATATAATGTGATTTCTATTCATGAAGAATCTTCTGGCTCTTCAATAAATGTCAATAGACAATCTTTAAAATTATATTGCATCTTATATATGACTCGAATGATTAAACAAGTCATGCCAATAATAACTTTGTTTAGATCAGTAAACTTCTGGTTTACTGTACTTCTCAATTTTCATATTGATTTAAAGTCTCAATATGATATATTTAACATGACATGCATTTTGGGAGATCTCACATCCATTTTTGGGAGATCAAAAGGCTTAACAATCTCCCCCTCATAAATAAAAATATATACAAAGTTAGCTCACACTTGTATTATAATCTCCCCCTCAAGTGTGAGTCATATAAGCATGGTTTTCTTACTCAGTGAATTTCACTTGAAAGCTTTTGTACTTTATAATTCCCATGAAATTTTAGATTTTAATCCAATTGGGATATCATCTTTAAATTTTTTTTTGGTAAACCAAAACTCTAATATAGATTTATGGGCCATACCTTTCATCCTCAATTTTTTCCGCCCATAAATTAAAAATTTATATTAGTTCTTCATTAACTAAACTAGTTCTTCATTAACTATATCAATTCTGTAACATATAGTTCTTCAGGTACTATATCAATTTTGTTGCATGTAGTTCTTCAGGAGCTAATATATATTGTTATATAATAATATAAATTCTATGGTTCTTGTTGGTTTCATAACCAATCAATTTAACCTTTTCCAATGGATTGATATGTATATCTCTATATGACTTCCGATCATATTGTACATTTTTCTTATAATTTTGATACCATTAGAAGCTCAACTTTCAATTATCAATCTGTCTAATATAATATGATCATGACCATTATTGTCTCACATATATTTTTCAATAGTACATCATCACTTCCTCCAAACATTGGTCTTCTAATCTAGACCAAAGATAAAATCTTTATAAGCTACAAAGTTTTGATGCTTGAATATTAAGCCTTCAGGGCTTTGATACTTGTAGCAATTTGATTATTCAAATGTCACAATTTTTTTTGCCATTTGCAATTATCCACAGTGTTTTTTCCGTAAAAGAACTATTATAATATTGATGTGACTTCATGTCATTCAATTACAGTTACAGAATTTCTTGGTTGTTGGCTATTAAATTAAAATAATACTGTAATGAAATAAATTCAATAAATTTAAATTCGCAACTGAATATAACAATAATATAAATATAGTGTATAATAATATAAATTATATATAGAGGGAGCATGTATCAATAATATAAATAAATATAAATGAAACAATAAATAAGTATAGATGTTGTAATATGAATACCACAATATAAATGAATATAAGGAACATAAATATAGAAAATAATAAACAATAACAACAATAATAGTAAATAATATAAATAAAGTTAACAATAAAATAACACACACACACACACACATATATATATTAGCTATAGAATTGTGAGTATAACAATAAGGCATAATAAGAGGAAACAAAATGACAATAAATAATAAATAAAAATATAAATAGCAACCGACTGAAAGTAAATTATAAGCAAAACGTAAATTATAAAAACAATAAATTTAGAACAGTAAATAAATAACTTAAAATAAATAAACAACATAATGTTACAGGAAATGAAAAGATAACATAAATAAATTAAATATAAATAAAATGAAACAACTTAATATATAAATGTAAATGATAAAAGAATTAAAACAATGAAATATATATATCAAATAAATAAATGAAGCGTAAATAAATAATATAACAACATGAAATAAATATTTATAAAGGGGGATGACAATGTATATAGGGAGGTAGGGAAATATATAAATATATATGTCAATATAAATACATAATGTGTATATAAATATGCAATAAACAATAAATAGATATGGCATATATGTGTGTGTGCATGAGCAATAAATAAATAAAAATGTATAGATATAATAATATAAATAAATAGCACAATATAAATAACAGAATATAACATGAAATAACATAGCTAAATACAAATGCTAAATAAGTAAATAAACAAATGAAATATAAATATAATATAACAACATAAAATATAAATAACTACATAAAATAATATAAATTAATATAAATAAAAAAACTTGTGAATGATATTAAAATGAAGTAACAATAATCTCCAATCTTAACCATGGAACCCGATGTATAAAACAATCGGTAAAAAAATATCTTTAATTCCATATAATGGTTTAGATTATCATAGATAATATGGATAAAAAAAATATAATAGAAGAAGAAGAAGAAGTTTCTATGATGACGATAAGGAAATACGCCCTTGATAGAGCTTCATGCTGATAATGTAATATCCATCCTTTTCTGTAAGCTGACATAGAGGCCAAAGAATGAGAAACCAAAAGATCAAGGGCCAAAAGGTTAAGGGCAAAATGGGAAATTATGAAAAGTAGACTGTGAAAGGGCATTTTGGTCATTAAGAGGAAGTGTAAGGGCATTTTGGTCATTTGATAAAGTCAAAGTAAAAGTCAAATGGTTGACCAAAAATCAGAAAAATCCACAGATGCCCAAAAGATAGAGCAGAGCTCACTGATTACTAGAGATTCAACCGATTGTTGAAATTCGGGTTGGATGATGAATTATGGAATTTTAAAGATTTGATGATTGAAAATATTTCTTTAAGGTATCAGGAGTTATCTAAGACCAAAAACCAGAGTCTAGGAAAGTTCAGTGAATTTTATAGTATTTTACAAAATTATTGCCTAAAGTACGATTAAGGCGATTTTCCCGAAAATGAGGAAAAGGCCCGAAAAATCCCCAAAAATATAATTTTTTGCAAAAAATTAATTTGGGACATTTAGAAGGTATTTTGGGGAAAAGAGAAGGGCTAAAATATCAATTAAAAATATAGAAAATTATAAGGCCCTAAAAATGCTTTATTATAAAACTGCTCGTTTTCAGAAGTTTTCGGCAGGATAAAATAATCCTGTTAATTTTGGATGGATCAAGGGACAATTTGAGAATGATGATTTTAATATATTCAAGAGGTAATTATGGAGATTAAATGAGGAAGGAAACATCTCCAGAAAAGTAGAAAAAGATTTACCGGAATAGAGTTATGCTTACCGGTAAAAAGTATAATCGGTAGAAGTAACCGAATGGAATTCGGTTTGGTTAATGTAACCAAAGCATAACCTGATTTTTCCCTCTCCATGTGCAGCAATTATGACACTTTTTATGAGCAAATAAGAGCCAAGTACATGTCACATATGTGGTTAAATATGGACCCTTGGATTTTTACTTA
>JANTPZ010142678.1:566-17160 GCA_025593235.1 Vachellia pachyceras
CGACGGACTTTTTCCGTCGCTAAATCTGCTTTTTCCGTCGCTAAACCAGCTTTTTCCGTCGCTAATTCCGTCGCTAAAGCTGATTTTTCTAGTAGTGTGTTCAATGCCCAGCAGGCAATCGATACAGTAGCTGCCTTATAGCCCAGAAACTTGCTGCGACAAAACCAAATTGTAACGTGTATAACAAGGGCTGCTAGCTAGCAACCTTCGCACTCCTTCCTGTACTTTTTATTAGTATCATTCCCTCGCATAATTGGTCTTGTTACATTTCCTTTAATAAATTACATGTCTCTCTTGTTTTTTTTTCTGTACTAATCCTTTGTCATTTCTTTTTCCCACGCTCATTATCTCTCTCTCATTCATTAATGACAACTCAGAGTAAGTTTGTTTTTTTTTAATAATTCCAATTAAATATCTCGTATGTCCCTTGGTTCTTCTTCATGTTAATTCGATGGTTTCATGGGACTTGGTGGTGATAATTTGCCAACTTCGGAATTTGACTGTAATTCCCCGGCCCTTGTTTTTATGGATAACTTGAGTGATGAGGTGGCCCAATGAGATGGTTGCTTGATGATGTTCAAAGAGATAAAGAAAATTTGAATAACTACCAATGGTAATTCATTTTCATTGGTAGAGGGTAACAATGTTTTGTTTTAAAACTTATGATGTAACTTTGAATTCAAAAAAACTTCAAGGGACAACACTATTTTTTAGCAAAATTTTACAAATTTTCACCCTAACCCTAATAATACATGTACAATATTATAAATATCTTCTTCATGTTACAAAATGGAAATTCAAATTTGAAACTTGAGAAGAGAGAGTGTTGAGTACTCTTAAATGATTGGGGGAATTGGGGAATTACCATGTTCTATTCTTTAAGCGATATAATAAATAATAAGTTTGAAGATGAATGTATTTTTCCACCCTAACAGTGGTCTCACCCCTTTTGAGAAAACATGCATGTTTGGGAAGAATTTCTTCCCAACGGTACACGCAAGTTAAGACAAAACCATATCGAAATTCATAAACACCATCTCGAAATCCGTAAATTCTTCTTTGATTCCATAAATTCTTCTCGGAATCCGTAAAACCCTTTCTTCCAACCGATTTTCCCAAACACACCCATTACAACTCCTACCATGGGACCAGATTCATAATCCCCACGCAACCGACGTCACAATATTGGACAACCCATCTGCCCAAAGAGTCCACAGAAGGCCACCACCACTAATGGGGTGTTTGGGAAAGCTTCTCAACACCCCAAAAGCACGTTCAACGATGTTTTCCGCAAAACGAGATAATCTCATTCACACATTTACCTCGTAAATGGTAAAATTACTTCTACATCACTTTACCAAACGAACCATTTCCCCAACCCAAAGCCATATATAATAGTTATGGGCAAAAATAATGATGTGCTTATTTGGAAACACTTAACTCTCACCCAAAAGTACGTTCAACAGTAGTTTTCGGCAAAATGAGATATTCTCCTCCACATATTTACCTCGATCGACTTACATAAAAGTACTTCTCTACTACTTTTCCAAAGAAATCCAATATTCATTGCCATCGAAGCCATATCATAGAAAAGTGGAGCAGGGAAGCATATTAGGTTGAGACCAAATCGAAAAAATGAACCAACTGCTTGAGAGGCTCCACCATAACTACCGCGCGTCGCCGCCATACATGGCGACTCCATGGATTTGGCCCTACTTCGCTTAAATGCCTCCACACATATCGATATAACTGAAAAACCCCATATCGGACAACCTCCCCTAAGCCAAAGCCGGAGGAAATGGCGTCGGAAAGCCAAGGCTCGGAGGCTAAATCACACACAAATTCTAATAGAAAATAATTACATCTCACAATATAAATTATACTTTTAATTAATACCATTGTGTTCTATTTTTCATATTATAAATATCAATTATATACATATATATGGGGGGATTTTTTTTTATCCAAGAGAACAGCTCCTTCTCAATTGGGGCTTTTACCCATGGGTACAAGAGTATGATAAGCAAACTCCTTTTTATCTATCATCAACTGGGAAATTATCCGGTTTCAAGATGTAAATTAAAAATGTTGTGACTAGAATCACAACTAAATGATAGGTCCGAGCATCCGTACACTTATCAAAGTGGTTGAAAGACAAATGCCTTGATTAACTGAACTTGGGGACGCTGGGGTATTATTGCCCCTAACGTAACCCCCAAGTAATTTCTGCGTCCCCGCTGCATAAAAGTCATGCAACTGTTTGGTTCTCCTCTTGCAACAATCCAAATGTAAAGACGAAATTCATATCCTATTTTGTTTTTAATAATTTTGTATTTACATGGGTATATCATTATGGATAATTGCGACTAGAAGAGAACAGTGGAAAGTCATGGTTAAAAATCTAAAATTCGGTTGAGCTCTTGATGAACATCCAAATTCATTATATATGAACCATCCAGATTTTATTATCTTTTAAATGGTGATTTTTAAAATTAAAAATATCTAAAAAAATTTGAGTAAAAATGCTATCTTTATTTTAGATTCAATAGTCATTAAAATAATTATTTTAAAAAACAAAAATAAAATTTTCACAGTTCAGATTTGATGAATTTGGAACAGCTCATCAATCTTGACGTGTAACAACGTAAATCTCAAAAAACTTGGGTATGTTCCACCTACCATAATCCGACACGACATTTTTAGTTGGTAAATGTTTTTTTCTCCACTTCCCTTTTCTCCTCATGTCCTTCTTCCATAACCCGAGCTGGGAGAAGGAAGAGTTAATATGGCCATGTGGAGCATGAGGTCAGAAATCCACAATAGAGCCTGCCCACAACAACCAAATTAATTATTTTCATGCATAAAGATACTAGATTATTTAGTATAAAAGATTTCAAGATCACCACAACCACAAGCCTCCCTTTTTATTTTTTTATTGCGATGTCTAGATTATTATAGGATGATTTTGAAACTTTCTATACACACACACAATATATATATATATATAGAAATAGAAACAGATATATAGGAGCGTAGTGTTAACTGTTAAGGAATGATTTTCTCTGTAATTTTTCTTTTCTTTAATACTTATCCGATTATCTACTTTGTCTTTTTTTTTTTTGCCTCTATAAGATTTTGTCTTTAATAAAAAGGAAAACACACAATGCTACTGTTTAAGTGCAAATTATTGTCATAAACAAATTTGTTATGAGTAAAATAAAAGTATAAGAACAATATAATATTATAAGTACTTCCTATAAATATACGTATATGTGTAGACAACCTAGTCCAAAATATTATTGAAAACGAAAACTTCTCCTTATTACAGAAGTCTTAAATTCCCAAACCAACTGGCAACCAACTTCATGATGCATTGAATGAGTTTGGTTAAATAAAGGGTCCGTCTTTGCAAGAGTTGTATCACAGCAAATTGAGAAGCAAAAGAAAGCGAATAGCCACACACAGAGAGATAGAGAGAGAGAGAGAGAGAGTTGAAGTTGTTCGTCGTCGTCAAGAAGAGAATGAAGAAGAATTGTATCTCCAAGGTGCTTCTCATTCTGATAGCGATGAGCATTTTACAGAAGAACAAGGTAATTATTTTTGCAGAATCATGGCAGAATAATACGAATCATCAGCAGGCCAAGCCCTCGTTTAATATGAACAAGAACAACAACAACAGCAATAACGTCAGCTTTGTTCTTGAAGATCATATGGAGGAGACCAGTTTGTTCTTAGCGGATCCACTG
The DNA here is from genome assembly GCA_025593235.1 of Vachellia pachyceras. NCBI lineage: Eukaryota > Viridiplantae > Streptophyta > Magnoliopsida > Fabales > Fabaceae > Vachellia > Vachellia pachyceras. Next base: position 4,313 of record JANTPZ010142678.1, read on the forward strand.
GTAGTCTCACTGACTAATAATTTGGATTTCAGCAAAGTTTTGCCTTCTCAAAATAGAAATAAACCAGGTGTTCAATGCCCTCCAAGGAGAAGATACTCTAGCTGCCTTTCGGAGCAAAAATTTGATCCCAGGCTGCCAAAATGTGGTATATATAATAGAGATCAGAAGTGCAATCCCTGACCTATCTAGCTAGCGAGCTGCCATGATCATTGTTAAATTAAGTTTTTTTTTGTTTTTATGTTCAGTACTATCCAAGCTTTTGTTGGAAATTTTATATATATTTAGTATATATTATTATATTTATATATTATATATATTATTATTTGAATATATTATATATAAATATATCAACGGATGTGTCCCGCACTATTATTTGAAGAGTTGTGTTCAGAGGATGTGTCTGGTCGTTGAGTCCCTTGAAGAGCTTTGATGGGAGGCTATATAAAGGTGAGACCATGACTTAGAACGGATACGAAAAACAAATCGTTATTCATTCAATCACGAATTCCCTGACGGGGTGACGGTGTTCGGCAGTCCATCACTGTGCCAGAAATTCCCGTTCAGAAGAGTTCAAGCAGATCTCAAATACATACGCTATGGCGAGAGGTACGTAAGACTTCCGCTGCACTCTGAATATGGATTTGTGTCTAACAGCTTTTATATTTGTTGTGTGTTTTGTGGACAATACCTGTATTTTAATTTGTGTTTAATATATTATGTCAATGTTGTTCCTTCTGTCCTGAAACATGACACAGTATCATATTCACAAACCCTTATCAGTTCAGATCTGATCTGACAAATGTGTGAACGGAGCTCTGTATCTATTCTTCATGTAATTGCTAAAATTACTCATTGCTCCTTAAATTTCCAAAATAATATTTTGGTCCTCAACCTTTCTACCATTTTTTATATTCTTTGGGTCCTAATTCAACATCTCTTTACTTGTTTAGTCTTCATTTCAGTCATAAAAAGCACAGATATTACAATCAGTCTGACAAACCATTGTCCGAATCTAACCTGGAGATTTATTGGACGCTTTAAGTTTAATCTTATCATGTTAATCAATGCTCAAGCATGAATCAATGTATTTTTCCCTCAATGCTTGAATTTAGAAGATTTAATAACTTAATTACCATCTTTTTTATTTTCGATAAGTTAGTTAAAGTGTCGTACTTAAGTAGTATAGATGGGAGGGAGAATGATTCCCACACAAGGGCTCGTGCCAATCCTTTGGACTACGGCAACACATCCACCCATGTAAGTAATATATACGCATCGCTTGTAGACACTGCAGACCACTGAGTGTCTAGAGAAACTTTTAGAAGTAGATGAATATCTTCAAGCTGATTTAATTAGTTATCTTGATCCAAAATTTGACATTTTGGCACGGTGGAGAGGGAATGTGGTATAGAAACCGAAGAACTCACACTGGAATTCTATAAAATGCTCTCAATTGTTATTCTCTGTTTTGCCTCTTTCATACAATGCAACGTCCTATTTATACTAGTTAGGACCAGACAACACTATTAATGTCTTTTAAGAGGAGTTACAAAGCACTTATGAGCATTAGTGGCAAAAACGAAAATGCTTTGTTAATGGTAATAAAGCTATTTCAATGGCCTTCATCCGTTTGTTCCATTTCATCCTCCCCGGGCTGGACAGGACTCGCCCTCGAGTCAACTTCACCATCATCGTCAAGATAGGGTGACAAATCAGCAACATTGAAGGTGGCAGACACGCCATATGCACCTAGTAGCTCGACCTTATATGCATTATTGTTGATCCTTTGCACAATCTTGAATGGACCATCAACTCGAGGAGACAGCTTGGCATTTGGTTGCTTGGGGAAACGTTTTTTCCTCAGATGGATCCAAACCAAGTCTCCTACATTAAAGATCCGTTGTTTCTGGCGCTTGTCTCGTCGGGTCTTGCTTGTTGAACTTGGCTTCTGAATTCTTTCATGAGCTTGTCCACGCAACTTTTGTTTAGTCCTTTCATCTGCCTCAACTCTATTATGGACTTTAGCTTTCGCCACTTTGTGTTCCTCCTTCGTCATCAAGGTCACCAACGGCTTAGCTTCCCCTGAGGCTTTGCTAAACTCACTAGGTGATAGGGGCATTAACTTGATCTTAGCATCGTCTTTGTTGAAGGAGTACATGTTTGCACATCCATCATACTGAGCATGCCGAACATATTGCCATGGCCTCCCCAAAAGAAGATGGCATGCGTCCATGGGCACAACATCACACAAAACTTCATCACAATATATGTTCCCAATGGAGAAAGTAACCAAGCATTGTTTAGAAACGTTTACCTCGCTTCCAGTGGTGAGCCAATGAAGCCTGTAAGGATGCGGATGATCATACGTTGGGAGCTCCAATTTCTGCACCATGTAGTTAGACACTACATTTTCACAGCTTCCACTGTCAATGATGACATTACAAACTTTATCTTGGGTAGTGCAACGGATGTGAAAAACGTTACGTCGTAACCAAGGCTCTTCTGTAATTGCAGCTGCATGCAGACTTCGCCGAATCACCAAAGCCTCACCCTGATCTACAGGTGTAATCTCCTCATCATATATATACTGGCTCCGTAGCATAGTGGTAGACGTCTGCTTGGCTGAAAAAGATCTGTAAATGTGAGTTTCTAGACTGGCAGTGACCCTCCTGGTTTGCTCCTCTGCAACTCCGCTTCTTGGACGTTTTTCAGACTTCCTCTTTCTGGAACCTGGCTATGATATCAAAAATGGTATAGAAACCGAAGAACTCACACTAGAATTCTATAAAATGCTCTCAATTGTTATTCTCTATTCTGCCTCTTTCATACAATCCAGCATCCTATTTATACTAGTTAGGACCAAACAACACTATTAATGTCTTTTAAGGGGAGTTACAAAGCACTTATGAGCATTAGTGGCAAAAACAAAACTGCTTTGTTAATGGCCATAAAGCTATTTCAATGGCCTTATCTGTTTGTTCCGTTTCAGAATGCTTCTAGGTATAAAGTTTTACATCTAGTGACACGTGATTTGTTAGTTGCACCGGTGTCTATAGTATCTTCAGATTTAGCTTTTAGTATTTGGGGTCAAATACTAAATACTTTTAGGATCTCTAAAGATGGTTGAGGCACTCACATGTGACCAAAATTGGCTATCCAATCCCCCATTAACAAAGACATTGATATTAATAACTTCAATGATAGTAAGAGTGTTGTTACAGGCTTTTTCAATAACTTTGCTAATTTGCTTTTTAATTTTATTACTATTAATGAATATGATTTCATTTAATTTATTTTGTAGAGGAAGAGTAACAAATGTCACTACAGGCCCCTTATCAAGTGAATCTGAATATCATGATAACGAAGATAAAGATTAATGTTTAATAAACAAACTACCCGTTTAAAACCCATTCATTTATTTCTAACCCATTTAAAAGGGGTTAAATGGTTAATGAATGGATACAGGCTAGCCCGTACCTGTAAAGCATTTAACAAGCGAGAAAAGGGTTGGGGCATGAGCTGCCCAACCCACCCGTTGCTCTCCCCTAAATGTTAGATATATTTCTAATTTTTGTTATGTCTTTCCAAATAATCCCTAATGCTTTCCCTCAACAATAATCAAGAGAGCAAGGGAATTAAAGAAGTATGATTTAAAAATATCATGTTGACTAGTTTAACTAACATATTTAATCTAATCAAATTAGATAAATATACTTTATATTTAGGATTGTAGGGAGTATTTAAATTACTTTTCATTTTTTTCCTATTGTTTTCCTTAGATTTCTCCAACCCATTCAACTCGACTCAAGAACCTTGAGTTCACCGAATTTGACTCAATACCTAAACCTAGTTCATAAGTGAGTTGACTCAGTACATAGGTTTTGAAAAGTGATTTATGTTTGGAAAGTTATTAGTTTTTACGGATTTTGAGACAAAAGTATGAAAGAGAAAAGAGAAAAAAAGAAAAATAGGAAAAAGGAAAGAGAAAGAAGGAAAAAGTTAAGAAAGAGGAAAGGAAAATAAGAAGAAAAAAAGTAGGAAAGAGGAAAAAGTAGGAAAGAGAAAACATAGGTTTTAAACCGAGATTTTTTAACCAAAATAACTTTTCTGAAAATTTTTTATACTTAAACAAAATTTAGATTTTGAGTTAAAACCTAAATTCTATAACCAAACATAGATTTTGGGAATAACTTCCCAACAAACCGTTAATATACTTAATTTAACACTTTTTTTGGCCAGCACTTTTGGTTTTTTTGGTTTGGCAAAAGCCAGTACTCTTTTGATTAAGCCAGCACTTTAATCTATAATCGGCGAAATTTCCACTAAATCCGACTGAATTTGTCGTTTAGTTTACATTCCGCTACAGAAGCCTCCTCCTCTGAGCCAGTCGTGTTCCAATGCTGACTCTCTCTAACTGGGTCGTTGCTTAAAGCATTGACCGAGTAAGTACTAAGGCGAACAATACGATGGTTAGTTTCAGAATCAGCGGCTCCAGAAAACCTGATTCCTATGAAGTTGTTCTTGCGCCGATGGCCTGTGATAAGGTATGGGGGGTTTTCTGCAAGGTTTGTTGTTCTCTGTGCGCTTTTTTGTTGGGTTTGATGGATATTACTGGTTATTAATTTTGTTTATGTTGCTTTCGATTTCACTCCGGTGGGGATGATGGGTTTGTTTTGGGGGCCTTGCTTCTCCGGTTTGCGTTTTGTCGATTCAAGACAAGAGACTGATTGGGTGAATCATATTCAATGTAGAGACCTTTCTTTTTTGTCTTGTACAACAATATGGTATACCTGGATTCAGAGAATTATCTCCACCTTCATAGGTCCATTCAACTAATCTCCAGGTCCTAGAATATCTCCCTGGTGATGGTTTCAGCTAATCCATGTTGGCAGTTTGAAGTCTTTTCTGGTTGTGTAGGACACTTTGCAGACCATATAACTTTTGTCCCTGCAATTAGCGATGAAATAAATTATGTTGCATCTGCAACGAATGATCATCCAACACAGATATGTGGATGCTTTGTGATGGCATTGCCTTTCTCAGAAGGTTTCCGATCATCTAAATTAATACATCTCTCTCCCCCTTCCAAAAATAGTAGAAAAGAATAAGTAAAACAACTGTTACCACTTACCGTCTTGAGTGTTCGTTTTGTTCAGTAATAGCTGGTTGAAGAACTGGATTAACTTTGTGCCAACTTTTTTGACAGGGAACCACTCTAGCATGAGTCTCCTGCAAGATTATTTCGGTATTTGAAACTCAAGAGAGATCAAATAATGGTTCATGGAACTGATTCAGTTGTCATTTGGGTCTCTGTTGGTTTGGCCTTTGGAATTTTGATAGCTTGTCTCATATTTTTGGTCATAAAGTGGTATAAGAAGCGTGCTCATCTTAGACGTTGTGCAAATGAGCGTAGTGTAGCAGAACTTCCAATACGCACAAATGGATTAGAAACAAGCACTGATTTTAGTGCTTCTCTTACAAGCTCCATAGCTGCTTCAGTGTCAGAAAATCTTCAGAAAGATTCCCATTTCTCCTGGTGGAAACGTCCAAAGAAAGATCAGTTTTCATCCTCATCAGGCATTCTTAGATACCCATTCAAGTATGTATATATGAGATATAAATTTAATCCCTTTTTCTGTTGGTTTGTAGATGTGTTGAAAATATTAATCATGTCGCTGACACTCCAAAATGTTCCTATCATTGATAACTAATGCATAAAATGAAAAACATATGGTTAATGATATCAAAATATATAAAAAAAAATTTATATGTGGAATTGACAAGTCTGTGTTGTCTTTATAACAAAGCTTCTTGATATCTTAGGGCATCACCTTTTTTGCTATATCGGTTTACATTGCAAGTTAGTTTTTCTCCTGGAAAAAATGATTTAAAGAGAAAGCAGGGCAAGGAATTATCAATTATGGACAATTTTTTTTTTGTAATGGTATATTTAAAAGTAAACTTCCCCCCTTCCAGAGAAATTCAGAAGGCGACACAAAATTTCACAACTATCTTGGGACAAGGATCATATGGCACAGTCCATAAAGCAACAATGCCTACTGGCGAGGTGGTAGCTGTGAAGGTGCTAGGTTCTGATTCCAAACAAGGGGAGAAAGAATTCCAAACAGAGGTATAAACAAAAGTTTATTGGCATTTCACATTAGTGTCTCTTTTCTTTCGTTATGTACTGATTTGTGTGGTGCTGTAAGAGACTTGCTTAATTATCACAAGAGGTCACTATCGCTTGATTTTGTTAGGACTGGTGAAGTTAGTTTTTGTTTCAGCATCTCAAGGATTTCTAAATTGTAATCGATCACGAATTAGGCTTGTTGAATTTTTCATGATCCGATAAGATGTTATTGCAGGTACTTTTGCTAGGAAGACTCCATCATCGAAATCTTGTAAATTTGTTAGGATATTGTGTAGATAAAGGACAACGTATTTTGATTTATGAGTTCATGAGCAATGGAAGTCTTGAAAGGCTTATACATGGTGAGCAGAAGTTCTCTTTCATGTTCATCTTAAATTAATTATCTGTTTCCCCTTTATATCTGTGAAGAATAAAGAATCTGGCATGATTATGAGCTCAGTGAGACAAATAATTTTTGTATGCCTACATTTCAAACAAAGCTGTCACATAGCAAGCCCCAAAAATAAGGGAAAATGATATGCAAAAGAATGATGATAATGGGAGAACAAAAATCTGTTTTGATGAGTTAATAGATAGGAAGTTCTTTCCTAATATTTTCTGTTTTACATGAGTTGGAAAATATATTTGAACATTTTTCTATGCTGTAGATTTTTTTTTAATAAAACAATTGAAGTGCAAGATATCTTGAATATAGTCATGCGATCATTATTATGTACACAGTTGATTTTCTATTTTTTCCTCTAACTGAGACATACAAGAGTAGAAGTTTTATCTGATTTTTTTCACAGATGTGAAATTGTCTCTAAGGTGAAAAGTTCATAATCTGCATGCATCTAGGTGAAGAAAAGGTTTTAAGTTGGGATGAAAGGCTGCAAATTTCTGTTGATATTTCACATGGAATTGAATACCTTCATGAAGGAGTATGTTCACTTCTATCTGTCATGTTATACTATTTGAAAATGCATTTGGTTAATATGAAAATGCATGAAACAGGCAGTCCCACCCGTCATACACCGTGATTTGAAATCTGCCAATATATTGTTAGATCACTCAATGAGAGCTAAGGTAAGCTTGTTTCATGTACAAGTCCTTTCTGATACAACAAATTGCCAATATATTTATGAGTTAACTGAAGCAAAAATTCCTTCCGTAACATAATTAAATCTATCTGTATATGTGGAAACTTCACAATGACCGGCTTTTTGTAGATTTTAGCAAAGACTACTTTTCCAACATCAATAAGTAATTACCATACATGCGCTGCATGCAATGGCTCTCATTTTCCTCTTCACCTTGACATAGAAATGAAATAGATAGCATTTGACATTATTCAGTAATTGATAACAATATTGCAAAATTGTTATAATCTTTTGAGCATTGAAGTCCTTTATGCTTTTATGTATATTAGGTGAGACTATATGCTACTCTTGTATAAACAAGCATTGCAGTTTGCACTTAATTTTTCTTCACTACACATGACTTCATATAAAATAACTATCTGAGACGCTATGATTACATTTTGGTTATTACTTTAATGAAGCGATCAGAGAAAAGAGTGTTTGCCTGTGTGTGTGTGTGTGTGTCATTTGAGACTCACCCCTCTCTGTATCTAAATTTTATCCCCTACATTCATACATTTAGAGATATATGCATATATATAGACACAGAGAAAGAGAGAGAGAATTTGATTTTGTATAAGGTTCATTTCTCATTATCTTCTATTCTTTTTGTTCTATTTCTCTCTGATAGAGAGAATTTGATTTGGGCATGATTTTCTAAGACCTAGGGTAGACAATCTAGGAAGGGAAGTGATTTAGAGAGTACTAAAACCAGTGGTTTATAGATTTATCCCAAGGTTTACAAGCATAAGGCTAAAATGGTAATAGGCTAGGGCAGGTGTAGCTAGAGGTTTGGACAGTGTTAGTAGGGGTGATGACTACTGTTTGAGGTATAAGATCAGCGTTTCTGCCAAGGGGTGGAAAAGTTCGGTCTTTTGGAAGTATAGCGATAATTGGGAGAGTTCTGGCCCGTTGAAAGTTCAGAGTCAGTTTTTTTTGTGTCTTCTGTTCTGTTTCTTGTTAATTTGTAATTGTTATTTTGATTGTAGTTTATGTATATGGGTGTAAAAGGTCATAAGTTTGTATCAAATTATCATTTCTCTTGTAATCTGATTTAGTTATGCGGTAACAGTATTATTAATCAAGTTATTTCCAGTCTCTTGTTCTCTATTTCTGGTTTTAGTCTTGCTATCAGCTTGTATTGTATATTGACTTTTATGAATGTAAGGTATTCAAAATATTCTTCATCTCTTTAGCCAGCTCAAGCACAGTATTCTATGAGATCTATTTTTTATTTTTGTAGATGAGTTCACTTGTTGATTATCTTCCAATTGCTGATATTCATTATTCAGGTGGCTGATTTTGGGCTATCAAAAGAGGAAATCTTTGACGGGCGAAAATCTGGCTTGAAAGGTACATATGGCTACATGGACCCATCATACATCTCCACTTACAAGTTCACGATGAAAAGTGACATTTACAGTTTCGGTATCATCATTTTCGAGCTCATCACTGCTATTCACCCTCAACAGAATTTGATGGAATACATAAATCTTGTAAGCTACCCTCCTTGTGGAAAATTTTAAGTTTCATTATGGCACTTTCTCTGTTCTCCTAAATTCTTGATTACTTTCAATTTTGTTTCTTATAAATTAGTCCTCTGATTATCAAAATATATCAATGTGAGGCTTCATCTTATCCGCATTCACAAGTCAAAACATATTCTTCAGTTGGGGAGAACAGTTTTAGGTGAGCCAACATTGTCCATAAACGTTCAACACAATAATATGTAAAGTTTGGGAATCTAGAGGAAGCTGTATTTTTCATAAGCCTTATGAGATTTCATTTCCGAAATTCCTAGTAATAATAGTACTCTCTCCAGTCCTAAAAATACGGGGTCTTATATTTAGGACTAGAGTGAGTGTAATACACTAGGACACCACCTAGTTTGGTATAAATTTTTTGGATAGGAACACAACAATGGATCAATATTGAAATCTGAAATTACTTTAATGATTTAGATATGGGAGGCAAGATTGAAAATGCACCTAACTGGGGGCATGGGAGCCTCCCTGCAAGTGAGAGGTCATGGAGTTGATTCCACTTGTAACCCCAAACCATTAGTGCTTACTCCTTTATTTAAAAGGAAAAACAAAAGAAAAGAAAATGCACCTAACTAGAAGGGAATCGAATTAGGGCTTTGTGCAAGCAGAACACTCAATAATGAAATAAGCAAACCCTATATTTACTTTCTTTTTGGTTGTCTTTGAAGGCTGCAATGGATCATGATGGTGTAGATGGAATACTTGACAAGAAAATGGTGGGAAAATGTAACATTGAGGAAGTGAGGAAGCTTGCTAAGATTGGACACAAGTGCTTACACAAATCACCCAGGAAACGTCCTTCAATTGGTGAGGTTTCACAGGCAATATCCAGCATAAGACATAGACGCCTTTTAAAAGAAAACACCATGTCGTTTGCTGCCTCTAGCTTCTCCAGAGCTTTTAGCCGACTTGAGGATCAACAGGTTGAGTTAAGCAGAATAGCCACCTTTGCCCACTAGTGAAATAAATGGGTGAAAACAGATATTTTAACTGGGGAGAAATATCAGTTTCAGATACTTTTGTTTTTGGTTGCCCTAAATCAGATCATTGTTAATAACCATCAATAATGTCAATGCCATCAGATATATGCCGTTATAAAATCGATGCACTACAAAAAATGGTATTACATTTAAAATGACTAACCCATAACTACTATTACTTTAGGAAGTCCGTTAGGAGAAAGGAGTTTACAGATTTTGAGGTATTTTGCAAATTCAAGATGGTTTTATGAATTTCGAGATGATTTTAATGGATTTTGAGATGGTTTTTATAGATTTCAAGATGATTTTATATTGAAATGTGTGTACTGTTTGGAAAACGGTATTCTCAAACAAGCACTAAATGAACAATACAACTTAATTTTGAAGTTTCATACAATAAATAGAACCCATCTAATTGGCTAAGAGATAACAATTGAGCATGCTAATTTAAATGGATTCATGGTAGGATTCGATTCTCTTTAGGAATCACGCTTTCTAGTTAAAAAAATACAATCTAATGCATAACGCTTTCACCAAGTGAGTTTGAATGATATCATTTTAAATCATGTGTGTTGTACCTTCAATGAAAACTTTTTACTATGTTCAATCAATAAAAGTACTTTAAGAAATTATCATAAATTTGAAAGTCAAAATATATTGAAATATTATATTTAGAATTAAAGTAAATTTTTTTATCCAATTTCTATATTTATGATCAAAGCTAATCAACAAAGTCATATCAGCATTGTTGTTATCTTGAATTAGAGATGGAAATGGCGGGTTGGGTCCGTGGCCCACCAAAATTGGCTGGTTCGGGCTGGCAAAAGCCATCCCGTCAGAGCCCGTGGGTTGGCGGGTCAGCCCGCCTAACCCGCTTTTTATTTTTATTTTAAAAAAATTTATTTTATATATTTTTTTTTGCTTTTTTAATCCCAATATTTTTTACAAAGGAAAAATTAATATTAAATTCTATTTTTAGGAAATTATTGAATACTTATTGATAGGATTGGAAAGAGAATCATGAAAATATGCAATCTTATAGAAAAAAATTGGGTAAAAATAGAAAAAAATTATTTTTATTAAAAAAATAAAAAAACTGGCGGGTTGACGGGCTCAAGCTGGGGATTCCCAACCCGCCAACCCGCGGTTGTGGGCTGGCCGCATTCTCATCACTAGCTTGAATCACCATCTTAAAATTGGGCAGAGATCTTACCTCATCACGGTAACCAAAGAACATTTCGAAACATAAGTGCCTGGTTAATTCAAATTATCACAAAGTATGTAATGTAAATTAATGATAATTGCAAAGTATTTATTTGGTATGACATTAAGAAATTAAGAAATGAATTAAACTTATGTTTTATCTAAAAAAAATAAACGTGAATTGATCTTTTTCCTTATCAGTGCAAAAGAGGGAGGGCATAATTGTCTATAATTTGATTCATATAAGCCAAAAATTTGAATTTCACAACCAAAATTATGTTATAGGAATTAGCTAATTTATTGTAATATGTTGTATTTAGGAATACAATGGATTATTTTACTGTGTTGACTAGACACCATGAATTAGCATGATCCTTATGCATAGAATTGAATAAAGGGTTGATATAATCTTTAATTCTTCATCTTTATCCTCATTTTAGTTTTTTAGTCTTGATTCCTCAAATTTAAAATTAATGATTTTGTTCCTTAAGTTTCATCTTATTTCAAATACTGGTCCATAAAATTAAATAAGGGGTAAATATAATATTTAATTCTTCATGTTTGTTGTCATTTTAGTCTTAATTTCTCAATTTTAAAATCAGTGGTTTTGATTCTTCAAATTTTATTTTATTTCAAACACTTGTCCATGTATTGTTATCTAATTAAAATATGGCATTTTTGCTTCATAAAGGAAGATTATATCAACTCTTGAATCAAACATGTCTGAGCACTTCACTTTAGAAGCTTGAATACCCTTATTTTTGTTTTGCCAACAAGCTTGAATCCTCTTCATGCCAATCACTTTTTGCCCAAAAATAATAATGGCTTCGTTTGGAAATCCGTTGAGAAAACGGACACAGATTCCTAGGTACTTTATATGAGAGGAATTTTGTCTCGGCTTGCGTGAGAATGGGTTTTGGGGGTCAAAACGGGGTTCCTAACGGAACCCCAAACGAAGCTAATAATGATTTAGACAAAAAAATGTCATACTCAAGATCAAAACAAACGGCTTTCCAAAAGACATGCTTGCCATAGCATTATAAAAGCACGTTTATATAAATTAAGATAAAATTCTTTTTAAATACTTATATCGTAAATTATAAATCATGTTGAAAAAGTAGTATCAACAGTTAATTTAAAGAGATTAAAGTGATAGGACAATAGCACTCATGATGGTGAACGAGCAACTTAGCGAACAAACAGAAGAAAGCCAAACCACAAACAAATGAAATATTGGTTTGAATATTTTGCCTTTTTTGGGCTCAAACTTAACCAGTACAAGGACTTAACATGAAATATGCTAAAAAGTATGAATTTTAAAACATAGAAGAGGCGAAAACTATATAAATAAATCTAAATTATCTAAAATAAAATAATAAAAGAATATGATATTAAATATCTTCATATTATAATATAAGAATGAAAAATAAAGCATTATACAGAAATTTAAATATTAATATAATTTTATTTTTAATGTAAATACGACAATATACAAGCTTACACGTCAAATCTTGAAAAATAGGTCTAATCTACTTAATATTTAGGCCTTTAAAAAAGGCTTTCGGGTGGTTTTTATTTTTTACAAATTGGTCTTTAAAAATGTCTTAGATATCCCTTTCATACTAATTTATTAACGATACTGACGAGGAACCCAAGCACTAATTCCCGCTGTTGTTGTTAGGTGACGGTGACAGGCGAATGTTACTTTCATAGTATTCAGGAAAGGGGAATTTACTGTTGAATTCCACATAAGAGACTTATTTATCAAATGGTCCTAAGTTTTAAAATATTTATCAAATGGTCCCAGAGGTGTTGTCAATTTAGCTCATGGTGTTGTCAAGGGTTGTCACGT
>JANTPZ010142684.1:0-47173 GCA_025593235.1 Vachellia pachyceras
CACTCCATTCAACTTCGCACACTTCTCACTTTCAGTTTACTGTGCGTTCTACTGCTCTTCCTCTGTTCCTCAATCCAAATCCAAACTTCATATATCTTTTTTCCCAGACCAAACTTCATATATCATTGAAAAGAAATTGTAATTTTGACTTAAACTTGATTTTAACATATCAGAGGGGAAAGAACTTGAGTACAAAACTTCCCACAGAAACAACCACATCTACTCATCCAAACCACTTTCCCAAAATCATCGAAACAAATAAATGCAATTCCAAAAGATGTATTATCATAAAAATAATTTACAATGTAAATATATTTGATAAAAAATATTCTTTCATTTCAAAATATTTTTATTTATTATAAATAAAAATTTTATTACATTAATTAGTAAATTGAATATATTATTTCTAAAATTAATTAAAAAAAATTATATAATTATGGTTAAAAATATATAATACATGTTAATTAAAATATGAATGACCATATAAGGGTATAATGGTAAATTAATCATTATCTCCCCTCCCTTCCTCTTTTAAACCAAACACAAAACGCATTCCTTCCCTTTCCCTCTAACATAACCAAACAAGGTAATATTAAACCCTTCCATCCCTTACCCTTCCCTTCTATCCATCCCTTCCCATTCCCCTCCATCAAACCAAACATAGCCTAAGTGACTCCTTAAATGTGAGCGAGTATCTCTCTACATCTTTTTTCTTGATTTGCTCATCAGGTTGCTCATCAATTATTTTAGATAGATACTTCTTGATAAATCATTCACACATTATTTTCACCTCTGGAGTCTGGAATGTTGATACATTATTTTGATGATAACAAAATGATTTTAGGAATTATAAAGCTTAAATTGTTGATGATTAAGTATTCTTGGTGAAAAACTCGAGTTTTGTGTGAAAGTATTGAGGATACTCAAGCACTATCTTGAACACTCGAGTATCAAGCATTTTCATAAAAGAAAAATCAATACTTTCAGACAACACTTGAGTTTTTGCTGAAAGTATTGACAACACTCGAGTTCTGAGCTTTAATACTCGAGTATTGTAAGTTAAAACGTTTTTGAAAATCAACACTTTGAGTGAAAACTCGAGTATTAAGAGAAAGTGTTACAAACACTCGAGTGGTGGTTTTTGAATACTCGAGTATTGGTGTTAAAATATGTTTTGACAGAATACTTTCATGAGAAACTCAAGTATTAGTGTTGAAGTATTGACAACACTCGAGTATTGTGTTGTAATACTTGAGTATTGGGTTTTGTTTTCAAAAGAGTACTCAACACTTGAAGCAGAATACTCGAGTTACAAATGGAAGTATTGACAACACTCGAGTATTAAGTTTGAATACTCGAGTATTGAGTCAAAATACTTGAACTTGAAGCATAATACTCGTGTTGTGGAGGAAGTGTTGCCAACACTCGAGTGCTCGTTTTCAACATTCGAGTATCGGGCAAAGTTTTCAAATAAAAGACAACACTTCAAGCACAACACTCGAGTATTAGGTGAAAGTGTTGACAACACTCGAGTATTGACTTTTGAATACTCGAGTATCGAGCACAATCTCTTCTAAAAACACAACACTTCCATTAAATCACTCGAGTAATGACAGAAAATCAACAACACTCGAGTATTATGATATCAACACTCGAGTATTGTGATAATTCAGAATATTTCACTTTTAGTTTTTCTCTGATCACTCGAGTAACAGCTGAAAGTATTCCTAACACTCGAGTACAAGAACTTTCAACACTCGAGTATTTGCACTGAACTTCAGAATCATCTGCAACACTTTCAACAAACACTCGAGTAACTTACAAAAATGTTTAACACTCAAGCATTGACTTTTAAAACTCGAGTTTTGTGTTATAATATTCAAAATTCTTGGTCATCACTCGAGTATTAATTATGTAACACTCGAGTATTGTTTTACCAACGGCTATTTTCTCTCTGACACCTTTTTTACCTGCTCTCTGCAGCTTTCCTCATTCATGCTAACAACGTTTGAATCTCACATGCCTCCATAAATGCTGAAACCATTATCATTGAAAGAGAAAAAGCTGCCCACACGTCTTCACATTTATTCCAGACAGATTACACGAAGCCGTCATCGTCGCCAACATTACTGATACGCATTTAATGAAGCATTAATGGCGAAGATGAAGAGGTAGTTAATAAGAGTAACGGATATTAAACTCTATCTAACGGCAACTTCATTCCTCTCATCTATAAAAGCCCTGAGCATTCATTACAAAGACAACGATCATTTTTACGAGCATTAAAAGCCATTCACCAGTCTCTCTGTAATTTCTTCAATTCTTATTCTGAACTTCATTGGTTGCTGCTATCTACTCTTTTGGAGATAGTTTCTTTTAGCAAAACATATCATAAATCTGTAAGTTACACTACTACAAAAGGTACTTTTTACGCCCTATTTTTAACCCAATTGGCGCCCTTTCTCAGGGGGGCGTGTATGTGAGGGGGGTAGAAAGTTAGGGTCTACTGCGCCCTATATGAAGTGAGGCGCCGTAGGCTAAACATACGGCGCCCTATATTGCAATATAGGGCGCCGTAGGTGTTACCCTTCGGCGCCCTATAACACAATATAGGGCGTCGTATGTGTTTTTTTAATTAGGCAGCATCAGCAGACTAGATTGGCGCCGTAGGTTCTATATTGCAATATAGAACAAATTGCTTAGCTACTAAACATTTTAACCACAAGAGCAAAACATTGAGGAATTAAATGCAAAGAGAGGATATTGGGAAGCAGAAACCAAATGCTGCCTTCAGCTCCTCTGCCTCTCAGCTGCTATATCTCGCTCTCGCCGTCAATGCTCACTATGTTTCTTGTGGCTCCTTGCTCTCGTTCAGCTTCCGCCTTCACCAAGACTGAATAGGTGAATGCCAAGAGGTAAGATTGATGTAATAACATCTCATCATCAGTATTTCCATTCATAATTTGTGAATGAAGGCAAATTCATAGACCTGAGAGGAGGACGTGTGGGACAATAAATATTCAAATTCCAAGTCACCCATTGGGACGTCCTTGTCCCTTGGGACAGTGATATTTCACCTAAACTCTATCCAAACAAACCATAAATTATAAAAAACTTTTCATAATCTCTTAACAGGACATGCATGTTTGGTTATCACTTGAATGGTTTGTTTACATTGGAAAACCAAACCGTATAGTTTAGAACTAGACCTTCCATTTCTGATAGTAGATCACTTACAGTTAGTTCCCTGCAACATTTTGCCGCTTTATGGTTCTTCCAGCTCTCGTGCTCTCAGCTGCTCCAAAGTCTCAGCCAAATTCTTCCACGCTCAGCTCTCGTGCTCTCAGATCTCGTGTTTCTCGTGGCATTTTTCTCTCTACTTTTTGTTGGATCTGGAATCTGGATGGCTGAAGGAATGGAAAAGAAAACCAGGGGGGATGACGAGAAGACGAGGAGGAAGAGGAGAGGAGAGTAGAGTTGACAGTTGCCACCGGAGTTGGCAGAGAAAGCTTGAAACCCGGTGAGAGCTTTCAGATCTTGAGGTGGCTATGTGGCGAGAGCTTGAAACTCGGCAAGAGCTTTTCAAATCTTGAGGCAGAGCAGTCAAGGTGGGGTTTGGGGCCGGGACTCTCACTGTGTGGGTGCTGGGGTTTCAGGGAGTACGAAAAGGAAGGAGGGAACCGGTCGATTTTAAGTAAGAGGGCAGCCTTTTGGCGCCCTATATTTATTGTAGGGCGCCAAAAGCCTCTCTAACCTCCCTTTTGGCGTCCTATATTTATTGTAGGGCGCCAAAAGCCTCTCTAACCTCCCTTTTGGCATCCTATATTTATTATAGGGAGCCATAGATATACTTTAGGCCCCTATTCCGATATAGGGCGTCTAAAGGTGCTCACAGCCACCTTTAGACGCCCTATATTGTATATAGGGCGCCTAAATTTTTCCTATAATTTTAAAAATGCCACCGCCTTCACTTTTTACTCCCTTTTTCAGAAAAAAAGACGCGAATTTCAGTAGTAAAAAGTATATTCTGTAGTAGTGTTATTCAAGGTTGGGACCTTGAAGTTACTGGGTTGAGATTTGGTCAGAAAAATAGAGTGTAAAACTCTGTTTCATTGCGAATTGTAAGGGGGAGTGTGAATCTCTATTGTAAAGGCTGGTGAGCCTGATTTGTTGGTGATTAGTGGATTATAAAGCTCAGAGGCACTTTGAGGACTGGACGTAGGTCAAAGGGACCGAACCAGGATAAATCTTCGTGTTCATCTTCCTTTTACTCTTTCTGTGACTTTGCCATTATTTTGATTCTAGCGTAAAATTTTTAATCTGACCAATTCACCCCCCTCTTGGTCAAATCCTATTCTAACATGGAACCCCATCTTTTTATGACCAACTTACTTGTTCCATAATATAAATATCAAGCTTGGGACATTTATTTGACTTAGCAATTGAAATGAAGAACAGAGCCCCAATTCCTGAATCTAGCAAAATCCAATTTGAGAAGAGTGATACAGAACAATCTTCTTCCAGTTCCTTAGAAGATCTGGGTAACTCCAAATAATTTTAAATTATGAAAACCATTATCAAACTGACTTTTATAGTGAGAAGCTGATGTTTTGATGATATAGGAGGAGGAGATAAAGCTAGAGCTAGCTGATGCAACATTTGAGGAATTGCTGAAAGCACGATCAAATGGGTCACTTATAGATTTTCAAAAGACTAATGTGGAGAAAAAGTCAAAAAGACCCAACAAGAATAGGTATTGTAAAAGAGAAGCTATGTGTTCTTTATTTCTGTTGTCAAAAGCACTTCAAAGTTCAAACAACTAATTTATGTGCTTCACTAGGCCAATGGAGGTCAGTTGCAAGAAGCTAGTTCCTATTCTCAGAGATGTTGTACAAGCTCCTAAGAAAGTAAGTTCATATTTCAATCCAAGTGGCACAAAGAACTGACTCTGTAGTATTCCAAGTTCTATACTTCTATTGATATTATTCTGTTTTATACTTCTAGCAAAGAATCAGTTTACAATTTTCTTAACTATCAAATCTGTGTTTGTAGCTCTTATTTTTCTATTCGGAGTTTTCTTTTATATATGTGTACCAAAAAATATGTAGTTATAAGTTGTAACGCCTTTGTCCTTGTATTGCCTCTTATGGCTGCAACATGCAATCTAATAAACAATTAGATGAAGCAATTTGTCATCAGTTCTGAAACTGATGTAATTAGAGAAGCTGAGGAAAGGGTAAGCTGCATCATTTAGTGTCCGTTTTGCATAAACAAACGTTAATCTTGCTGAATGTTTTGGATGCAATGTTTGCCTATTTTTGTAGGGTGACCAATTGGCAATTGCCTGAGTTATTATGGAACAAGTGAAAAAAGAGCTGAAGAGGTGCCTTGAGGAAGCCCAGAGCTACCTTTCATCTCTTTCTGGACCTAAATTAGCACTTGTAAGTGAAAAAAGATGCTAGTCATATGCTGTCTCTTTAATGTCCTAAACTATATGCTTGAGCCATGAGAATAGGGCCTAATCCAATGGGTTAGATGTGCGCTCTTTAGTGTCCTAAACTCTTCTAATGAGATACATGTCTCATTTACATCTCTGTTTATGTGGATTGGTTGTTTGGGTGTATTGTGGACTATTTATTACTATTATTTTTTTCATTATAGAAGTTCTAAGCAACACTTGGTTACAATCACCTGCCTTTTTTCTACTATTTAAATTTAATGTTGCAGATTTGGTATACAACTGGTCAGGAAAGATTCCAAAGCCTTGCTGATTGCTATGCTGATTTGGTATATGATGTTAATTCCATAAAATCATTTGACAATCTTAACAACTGGAGGGAGGAATTTTTTATCCAAGCATGACTTGTTCTTATAATCCTCGCCATAGATAATTTTAACAGCTATCATGAATGTTGTATGTTTTAATAGATATTAATATCTTTGATCATGTTGGCAGGCTGTCCTTTCGACCCAGAGAATTTCCCTTTTGTGGTCATATGAAACAAGATAGATGTGGATGGTGGGAACAAAAGAGTGGTATGTCAGAATTTGCTGTATGTGCCAGGCTCTGGGTGTGTGAAACACATGAGAGGCATTCATGAATCATGGACCTGACAGCTAATTGAGCAGCTTCTTCCTATTTTTCTCTCCATTGTAAAGGATGAATTTCCTGATGCGCGCTTGATCAACTTTATATGTATTTTTTTAACTTTTAAGACTTTTCTCATACATTATAATGTATGTTTATGGTTAAAGACACTATATACTTGATATTACTATTTAAAATTTATTTTTTTGGTCAATTATTTGATTAAACAGTATTTCTTTATAAAATAATTTTGTAAATGCGTTGTTGATTCATATCTAAAATCATTGACGAATTTAGTGATAGAATTATTAAAGATAGATATATAGAATTATTAAAAATAGATATGCTAAATACACATAATTGCCTATTTAGTGATGAAATATAACGCATTTAGCGATGAAAAAGTAAAGCATACTATCCTAATTAGTGACAAAATTAGCGAGGGAAAACGAAAATATAAGACATACTATTCTAATTAGCAATGAAATTAGTGAGGAAAAAATTGGAAAGTAAGACATAATATTATAATTAGTGACGGAATTAGCGAGGGAAACTTCCATCGCTAAATAGTGTAAATTAGCGACGGACATTTTCCTCGCTGATTCCATCGCTAATTTAAAGACAGATTTAGCGTAAGAAATTTCTGTTACTAAATTTTTCGTCGTTAAATTTAGCGACCTTCGTTTTAGCGATAAATTTAGCGACGGATTTCTTCCGTCGCTAATTCTGATTTTTCCGTAGCTAAATCTAATTTTTCTGTTGTTAATTCCGTCGCTAAATCTGATTTTTCTAGTAGTGATTTTTCAATGTTGTTCAGGTTGTCAGCTTAACATATTTAATTAACTACTACCAAAAAATTAATTTGTATAATGATTATCACAATATTACTACAATTTGAAAACTTTCAGGGCAATATTAAAAATAATTTGGGAAAAGATTGTTTCAAAGTAAAAATTTTTGTACAAATCTACATTTTAACAAAAATGACGAGGATGACACGCAAACTTGGCTCAGTATATTTGGTCAAGAAATGATCAAATTTAACCTGGATAACGATCTGGATGAAACTGTTACGATTTGAAAATTATTGAGATAAATTTGCTTCTCAAAAATCCTTTGGAACAATATTACTCCTATGTGATAATTTCCTGGATAAAATTGTACCTTAACCTTAAAAAATATCCCGAAACTAAATTGTAATATCCTGAAAGATAAACATTTTCATAACATTAGCATGTACACTTACCGCGGCCGAAAAATAAATAAATGAATTAATATATAGATCATAAAGAAAACACGTAACGTAAATATGTACGCCTTTCTAAATTATTTGCCCAACAACTTTTTAATTCACTTGAACCTTTCAAGTTTCAATTTACAAACCAAAACAAAATATTGAAAATCCCTTATAAACACCCCTTAAAATTCTAATACCCTATTTGTTATCATGAATAATGGAAAGGACACGTAGGTATCAAAATTTGTCAAAAATTATACAATAGAAATCTGGTTTTTCAGAAATTGATGAATCAATACGCTACGAAAAGCTGTCAACCAACCCAACGGAGCAATAGAGACACCCGAGTGGAAAAATTGTCCATAGCATAAGAACACTTATCATTCCCTTTGAAAAAGTTGTTGATATGTTAGAAAAGATTATTATCCAATGTGAGTGAAACAACATAGGCACCCAAATGGAGATATTGTCAAAAGAATAAAATAATTTGCCAGTACGTTTGATGGAGTTGTCAATACACTTCGAAAAGTTGTCGACCACCCCAATAGAGCAATAGCGGCACTCGAGTGGAAAAGATGCCGATAGCATAAGAACACTTATCATTCCCTTTAAAAAATTGTCAATATGCTAGAAAAGATTGTTATCTACCGTGAGTGAAACAACATAGGCACCAAAATGGAGATATTGTCAAAAACATAAAATAAGTTGTCAATACGCTACGAAAGCTGTCAACCAACTCAACCAAGCAATAGAAGCACTCGATTGGAAAAGTTGTCAATAGCAAAAGAACCCTTGCCAATTTCTTTGTAAAAGTTGTCAATATAATGGAAAATTTTATTTTCCAAAACTCAATAGAACAATATAGACACCCTAATGGCACTACTAAAAAAAGAGTACGTATCAACGTTTAATTAGTAGCGGTTCCAAAAACCGTGACTAAAGCAGGAACTTTGTAGCGACTCTAGATCAAAGTGCTACTAATCTGCGACAATCTAGAAATGAACTTAGCAGCGGTTCAAAACCGCTACAAAAACGGTGGGAAGGAAGTGCCAAAATTTGTAGCGGTTATGTTGCCCATTTGCAGCGGTTTCATTAAAGGCCGACCGTTGCAGAAGAAGGGTCGCCAGTGGCAACAACATTTGTAGCGGTTTTGCAAATCGCTACTGAATTGCATCGCAGTTTGTAGTAGTTTTTCTTAAAAATAACCGCTGCAAAAATAAAAAGTCTATAAATTAGCAGCGATTTAGACAAATCACTACTAAATAGCGCGATTCCCCAATAAGCGTGTTTAGTTTGCAGCGGTTGGGATAACGGTTTTACTTAGAACCGCTACTAATTTGCAGCGATTTGTCTAGAACCGCTACTAATTCAATGCCTATATAAACCACCTCCCCTTCATTTCGTCATTTTCGTTTTTTAAAAACATCACATTAGAGAGATATATAACTTTCTGATTTTTTGAAAAAGTTTTTTTATATATTCACTTTAAAATTTTTAAAAGTCAGTTTTAATTTTTTTAAAAAAATTTATTTATTTCATTTTATTATTTAATTTTAATTTATTTTTTCAGATGGCTGATTAAGATCCTCGTCAGAGACCTAAGAAGGAGCCTATGATCCCAGGGGTGGAGATATCATGGCGGAGGACTCAGTCTAAGAGGTTGAGATGATTGAGGACCAGGACATTGATCGAGAGCAAGGATTCCGACGCCCTTCTGCTGGTCGGTACACTAGGTTTGAGGTGGACGTTCAGGGTAAGTAAACAATTAATACATTATTTAATTAAAATGATTTATTTTATTTGTTTATTATGAAATAAATATTTTATTAAATTAATGTTTGAATTCAATTTTCAGATCCGACAGGGGCGGTGGTGATGAAGAAGCTCACTGAGGGATGTACACCAATATAAAGATTAGAGTATGGTTTTTCATCTTAAGCCCAGAGATATTTATGACATGGGTAATAGCAATGAACAGTTGATACATGAGGCGGAGCCATTCTAGCATACTAATTTTCAAAACTTCTTTCCCGAAGGAGATGAAGATTTACCCCTTGTTAGAGCTGATAAAGATGAATAAATAAATCAGGTGCGTAATGTATTTATTTGTTAATGTGGAGAGTATTTGCCGCGGTTTTCAAACCGCTGCAAACACCATCACCTAAAACGCTGCAGATATAACCGTTGCAAACTTACGTGGCATAAACCGCTACTAATCCACACTGAAAAGCCTATAAATACTCTTCCCCCTCCCAAAACATTTTTCATCTCTGGCCTTTTAACGTTGTTATGCTGTTGTCTGCTCGTCTTCTCCTAGTTTTGTACATTTGTTTGGTTTGTTTTCCTTTATTTTACTTCTTTGTCTTTAACTTTTTAATCTTTTTTAAATTTTGGGTTCTATATTTTATGTTGTTAGTATTTTCTTAATGTTTTAATTTTTTTTATTTTGTTATTTGTTGTTAATCACTTTCTTTCGATATAAATTTTGTTCAACTGAATTTAATATATACAATATACAGAATATTTGAATTGTCTTTTTCTTATTTTGATTTCTGTAACTTATAATTTCACAATTTTTTAAATTTCATAATATTTAGTAACGATTTTAAAATCACTACAACTTTTTAAATACGCTTCCTTTTTATTTTTCATTTAATGATATTTAGTAGCGGTTCTATAACCGCTACAATTAAAAAGGCATGAACATCTATTTTAACTTAGTAGCAGTTTCAGAAACTGCTGCAAATTCTTGGAGGGAAAATTTTCACCTCGTCAATTGGGGGGAATTACTATTTTTATTAGTAGCGGTTTTGAAACCGCTGCAAAGTTTTGGAGGGAAAATTTTCACCTCCTCAAAACATGACAGAAATTACTATTTTAATTAGTAGCGGTTTTGAAACCATTGTAACTGCAATGTTCCTCTATCACGTTTGGCTAGATTCGTCGTGATTTTGACACACTACAAAATGTTCGTACGTCATTCGGTTATGTAGAGAATTTGTAGCGGTTATTGTATAACCGCTGCAAACTTATAGTAATGATTTATTCTATGTGCGCCGCGGTTCTTTTTAACCGCTGCTAAATCGTTTTACACAGTGAGTTATACAGCAGTTTGTCAAAACGCTACAACATGTCCTTGTAGCAGTTATAACCGCTATAAATACATAAAATAACTGTTACTAATACATCCTTTTTGTAGTATGGAAATGAGTTTCGAAACATAAAATAAATTGTCATTACATTTGAATGAGTTGTCAATAAGCTACGAAAAGTTGTTAACCAATTTAACGGAGCAACAGAGGCATCTGAATGGAAAAGTTATTAAAATCATTATATCACTTATCGTTTTCTTTGAAAGAGTTGTTAATAAGTTATGAGATTTTGTTTTTCAAAACTCAATGGAACAATATATGTACCTAATAGAGATGCACTTAAAAGTATAAAATAAATTGTAATTACGTTTGATAGAGTTGTCAATAAATTAAGAAAAGTTGTCAACAAACTTAAAGGATTAACAGAGGCACCCGGGTAGAAAAATTGTCAAAATCATTACTTCACTTATCATTCCATTTAAGGAGTTGCCAATAAATTATGCGGAAATATAATCTTAGTGTTTGCGTTTTAGAATTTTTGAAGGATAGTTCGATCTTTCGTTCAAATTTTGAAATCTCCACTTGTATACATCTATTGATCCGTTATTTTTTTTTTATTTATGATAGTACACGTGGTTTCATAATTTTAAAGGGTAGTTAGAATGGATTTTTGTAACAACATACTTTACAATTACTTCGTTAGGTGAAACAATGGCCCACCAAACAAAAAAAAATCAGTAGGTAAAGTAATTAGATCATTTATGTTGGCTGTTGGGTTGACCAAAAGGCTTCAAGGCAAAAAATCTCACATCAAACTAATGGGCCCTTTAGTTGAGTGAATGTGTTGGAATGGAATGGAAGACAGTGAAGTGGAATGGAACGGAAAATTTTTTAGGGTGTACTGTTTGGTTGGCACTGGAATAGAAAATATGTTGATGGGAAAATTTTGTTTGGTTGGGTTAAAATTGTAGGAAATAGAGTAATAAAATTGTATCAAATGACTATACTGCTCTTAATGACAAATGTAAAATATTTTTTTATAAATATAAGTATTTATTAATAAAAAATCAAATTATTTATATTTATTCTTTAATATTTATTAATCACATATATTTATTATTAATTATTTTTATTTATTTATTTATATTTATTATTAATTATATATATTTATAAGATGCGGTGATATATCACCATATCTTCCGCGTCTTCCTCCGTCTTCTGCGTCTTCCTCCGTCATCTGCGTCTTCCGCCGTCGGCTTCTCCGTTGTCTTCTACGGCAACGTCTACTTCTTTGTGACGATATAAATGCAACGTCAAGCAACACAGTAAGAGCGAGGGCACGCAGGAGGACATTGACGACGGTCTAGGGAGAGGGAGCGAGAGCGCGCAGTTGAATTTGCAATCATTACAACAACAAATGCATAAAAGATTTAATAATTCCACGCACTCTCACTTATCCTCCCTGTACTCTTTCCCATTTTTTTAAACAACGCTAAAAAAACCTTTCATTACAAAATTTATTATTTATATATAAGATTTCTTCAATTGTCTACAATATATCTTCAACGGAGTAAAACGAAAAATATTTATATGTATCAAAATGTGTTACACAGAACTGCAAAGCATTGCACCAGCAGGATTTGAATCCTTGCTTAATAACCTTTGGACAATGAATTATGTTGTTGGAGTTTTTTTTTTCAGAAATTTTTCTCTTTTTTTGTTAACATTTCTCCTCATGATTTGGGATTTGGAAAACCATTCTATCAATTTTGTCTATTAGCAACCTGACTTTGATTTCTTAATAAAGATGTAAATTCATCATCGTACAAGACTTTATCCAAACCAACCAAAACAAAAGGAATAAGAAAAAAAAATAAACAAAAGAACAACAAAGTAGAGAGGAAATGACAAATATATCATCCGTTGAATCAACAGTAAGAATCGCTGCCTCACATCAGTGAAGGGGAGCGTTTGACTCCAGATCGCGGGAGAATCTCATGTCGAAGTAAAGCACATAACATTTAGTGAAAAAGTTTATTGTAGTTTGTGTGTGATCAGGTAGGCCTTAACCTGACGTTGGGTAAACCTAACACTCTGTCTAAAATTTTCTCAAAAAAAATTAGAGAGAAGAGATGAATAGAAGGAAGGCAACATCTAATCTGAAGTTAGGAATTCAAACACATATTTACTACACAATATCATATATATATATATATATACATATATATGATTACGAATTGTAAAATTTACACGCTACTTCGGTGGTGAAGACAGATCTGCAGAAGAAGAAGAAGATTAATGAATTAATTAAGAAGCTAAGACAAGCTTTCTTAATTTCATCATTGTCTTGAACTCTTGGAAATCAACCATACCATCTCCATCAACATCCACCTTCTTAATCATCTCTTTGCAATCTTCCATCTTGTTCCCTTCCCTTAACCCTAACGATGTCAGAACCAGAGCCAGCTCTTCCACTGATATAAGCCCATCTTTGTTACTATCGAACACCCCAAAAGCCTCCTTCAGATTCTCTTCCTCTTCCTCTTCCCCCTCTTCCTCTTCTTCTTCACGACGACCCATACACTCATCTGCCAACTTACAGAACTCAACAAAATCAATCAAGCCATCTCCATTAGAATCAAACCTCACCACTATTTCGTTAATCTCTTTCTCTGACATCGCCATCCTCATGTTCCGCAGCGACTCTCCCAGCTCCTGCCTCGTTATGAACCCATCTCCGTTCTTGTCGAACGTCGCGAACACTCGCCGGAGCTCCTCCGCCGTGTTCGACGCCCCTCTTTCATCACGATCACTTGCTGTCATCTTCTTCTTCTTCATCGGAGTTTCCGGCAAAGAAGAAGGAGAATGGGAAGCTAGAGTAGGCTTAATGGGTTTTCCGGGGAAGAAATACTGAGCAAGAGATGCGTGAAACAGCGTAGCAAGGAGGCCGGCGACGAACAGGAGTGCTAGGAGGAGTATGGTGAGCAACATGTTTAGGGTAAGGTCAAAGGGATACAGACAATAGAAGAAGACGACGACGAAGAAGATAGATTTAGGAGTGAAGGAGAATTAATGGAAGCTAAAGTGATATAATAAATGAAAAGTACTGGGCCCGTTTGAAAAATAGCTGAAACAATAAGTTCTGTCGGAATATATTTTAAAAAATAATTTTTATTCAAAATATATTTTAAAAAGGTGAAAATTTGATTAAAATGAATTTTATTAAATAATACACATGTATTTTTATTTTATATTATGATAAAAATAAAAAAAATAAAAAGTAATTAAAATACCTCAAACCGTTATTTAATATATATATCGTAACTGAGTGTATTAAATTACGATTTTAAACTTTTATGTCGTGATCTGTAACGTAACGTTAAATAAGTAGTTAAAATTTACTAACGTTAAAGGTCATGATAAAAAATGCATTCTAGAATGAATTTTTTCCAATGCATTCCCCAATCAATATATTCCTAACTTGACAAATAAGTTGTCAAACGCACTCATTCGAAAAGAAGGAACGCGGAGTTTGGTGGAGATGCTCTTTTTGATCCCACAATACCGCGTGAAACTTTGTTTTGTTTCTTTCAATTTATTTAAGGTGACGACAGTCACGACACCAATTGATTAAAGCTTCATAAAAAAAACATAAGCAGACCATATTATCAGTTATCACATCCAATATTTAGTACAAGGCTCATTTGATTCTTTTTTGAAAAATAATAAAGTTTAAACAACATATTTAATTATGAAGTATATTCTGAAAATTTATATGTATATTTAAATTATATATCAGTTTATTATTTGAAGGAATTATTTTGAACAAAAATGATAAATATATTAATTAGTTTTTTAAACTCCCAAAAAAATTCAACTAACTCTAATATTAAAAAACGGACATAGTATAATAAAACTTAATCAATTGGTCTATCAGACCAGTGAATTAGTGCTATGAGTTAAAAAGACAGGAAATAACAATCCATCATATTTATATATGTTTTAGTATTTTATTTTGTTGGATTAAATATGATTTATATATGAATGTGTCCCTTACTTATGAATTATTAATACAAATACCCTTTTATTTAACTCTCTTTCTCAGTTCAACTACAATCTTGACCTATCCAATGATCAGCCTGATATTTAGTACTTGATTTAAAGACCCTTGTAATAGATTAATAACAATTAAAAATTTTTAAAATTAAAATTCAGGGAAGCATTTACGTTATCACTAAAAACTTTTTAAATTACTATGACTCATTTGATTCAATTACATGAAAGAAGATCATATATTCATATATAAATCATTATAATACTAATAATGTACATTGTTTGGTTGACATGATAATGTAATTGAATGTAATACTAATTACAATGAATTACATCAAATTAGATAATCCATATTACATAGCTTTAGCTATGTAATCAGGATTACAGTTTGTATGAATTAATATATTGGTATTTGTATTTTTCATAAATCAACATTTAGACACTTATATAATTTATTTTTGGACTTAATAGAATCAAAAGGTTTATTTCACATTTTTTATTTTTATAGATAAAATATGAATTTCATTTCATGATTCCTAATAACATACTGAATAAATGTTATGTTATTATAATTACATTATATTCACATACTCTCTAACCAAATGGGTTATAAGTGTTGTTTGAAATTATAATATAATAACTTGACAATTATTGTGATTTGTTACTAAAATATATTTAATTAGAATCTTCTATCTATTAAGGAAAGTAAGTGTATGACATATATTTAAAAATAGGTTGAGACTTTAGAGAAAAGAAATTATATTATGAGTATAATAATAAAATTTAATCTCCATCTGCAATTAAATTTTTGTATCGCAGCCTTCAAACTTAGAAGAGATGTATTAATGTACGGAATTTCGTTTTATAAGAACTTTTTGAATGCGGTCAAAATAAAATATTTCAGACTTTTTTAAAGAATAAAATATAATGATTTTGGAAGCATGAAGGTACAATTTCAACTTTTTAAAAAGCTTATTTTTCAAACCCTTAGATTTTCTTTGGTATAGTTCAAAAACCCTTAAATGTTAGTATTATATTAGTAATTTTTGAAATCCTTAAATGTCATTTTAATTCACTTTGGACTCTGTTGGAAAATATTGGAATTTTACCCTAGAAGAGGAAAAGTAAAGTTGAGAAATCAAAGAATATTTTTAAAGCTTTTTTAAAAGTAAACGAAAGGAATTCCGGTTACTTCAGTTGAATGCAATGAAATGTTTTATGAATTGTTTTATGAAGAAAATTCTTGCAGCAGTAAAAAAGGAATAATATTTTTAGAAAGGTCATCTAGAAGTTCATAGTTTATGTGATAAGATGGAAAATTAGTTAGAGGTGCCTATTTAAAAATTTTATTTATCATCAGGATATTATATTTTTCATACACATTTAAAAAGTACGGGTACTTTGAAGGATTTTAAACTAAAAAAAAATACTGGAACATGAATTCAGATTCTCTTATTATCAATAAAATTTTCAAACAGATACTTTTAATCAATTTTTCTTTTAATTCAAGAAGAATTCTTGAGAAATACTGGAACATGAATTCTTGAAGAGTGTAGTCGAGCACATATATTCAATAGATATGTTGTACATACACACACATATATACAGTTGAATCAACAATTTTTCCTAAAATATATATAGATATTTTGATGGAATAACAGAATCTATATAAATTGATAGGACGAAAATGTTGACCTTAATGCCTAATAACATTCCTGGTTTATATTGAAGAAATTGAACTGTGTACTTCTCCTATTCACACTTTAATTTATTTTCGGTGTTTAAATTTGTCTCGAATAAAGCAACCATTAACAATTTATGAACAAGGCCCTGAATCCGAAATTATCATGGATTTTTTTATCAACTAAATTATCATGGGTATACACCTTAGACTTTAGAACACGTCTCTCTTGTCAAATTAATATGTCTACTCAATGTAACAAGATTGATGCTTTCCTACCAAAAAAGTTGATATTAATGCTTGAAACGTTCCATATATATGTTTATGTGCGCGGCTCCAAATCAGTTAAATCAACATTTACATTCCAATCCGAAATATTATTAAAAGTATTTATTTATTGGTTCTGTTTGACAATACTTCTAGAGAATCTGAAAACCCATTCAACATAATTTTTTCATAAGATGGAATAATATCTTTCATATATTTATCTCGACTAGCGTTTCCAACAGCGTTCTTAATGGGCCCATTATATCTTGGGGAAGATATCCTTGTTAGCTCCATAATGGACAGGCAATAACTTTTTTAAAGAATATAATCTTGCTTTCGTGCATCAAAGCCTTCTCTACATATATGTTCCCTATATTGTTTTCTTATAGAATTAATTTATATTATAACATGTTATATTTCTTAACATTTTATCGTTCATACCTGTTGACAGTATTGAAAACAAGAATCATTATACTATAACATTTTATATAGACTTTTGGGTCATGAACTAATTAAGTAATTAACACTAATCACTCTAACTAACTCATACTTCCAACACCCCGCTCAAGTTGACACCCCTTAACTCTAGATGTCCAACTTGCCAATACAAAAATTACAAAGGACTGAAGTGAGTTAATGAATTAATCATACTTTGTCAAGTGAATTTGTAACTTTTTGAGGGAATTTTGGTCCTATTGTTGGGTTTTTATTGGGTTTAATTGCATTAAACATGATTAATGGCACTTATGTGAAATTAAATCTAATCAAGGTTAAATGGTCATATTTTTAATCATTTTGTTAAATGATTGATTTTTTTTTTGATACAAAAAGAGAGCCCAAAGACTCAAAAGCAGAAAAGATTACACAGAATGGGGAAAAAATCCCAAACGATCATTCTCACACAACTCCCGTAGATGCATCGGGCAAGAGTTGTAAGATCTAGTAAAGGAGATAACCTCCTTAGCCAAAGCATCAGCCAAAAGATTCTGCTCCCTCGGAACATATTGGATGATAACATTCCATTCCCTAGCCATAAGTTCTCTAATATCTGCAAATAACAAATCATTGTTAGCAGAATCAAAGTGTACATTAAGCATGTCCACAAGTAACTTAGCATCAGATTCGATGATAACTTCCCTGAAACCACAATCGTAAGCTGTCAGAAGGCCTTTGTAGATCGCCCATTCCTCAGCTATATGGATTTCACTTTGCCCTAGCGTTTTCGTGAACCCCAAAATCCATGATCCTGAGTGGTCTCTGATAACACCCCCACATCCTGCCATCATAGAAGATCGGTTCACAGCTCCATCAACGTTTACTTTAACCCAACCTCTATCAGGATGTCTCCATTGAAAAGATTGACCTATGCAGGTATTAGGAAGAAGCTGTAAGATGTCATCCACTTGAACATAAGACTTCCAAGAAGCACTAATTGTGCTATACGGATCAAAAGGTTTGAGAAAGTGCTCATCAAAGATATCCTTGCACCTCCAAGCCCATAAACGCCAACAAGCAACACCCCAAAAAAGATCCCAGTTACCAAAAGAGTCTAATCCCAAGTTCCTCTTCAAATTCATAGCAATCCAATCCCTCAAAGTACAAGAGAAGAAGCTAGCTAAAAGAGATGGTTGAAAAGTTCTAGTCCAAACTTCCCTTGCATACCAGCAGTCCCGAAGCACATGTAACACATTCTCCTCTCCTTCCTGACAAAAGGTGCACAAAGGAGATACACTAGACCATGAACTCCTCCATGCATTAGTCGGAAGTCTATTATGAAAGGCCTTCCAAAGAAATATTCTTATTCTTTCTGCTCCTCTCCAATTCCATATGTATTTATACATAGAGTTATACAAATTAGATGGCTCACGTTCAATAGCAAAATACGCACTCTTAACTGTGAAAATTCCAGTAGTAGAAAGGCCCCAAATCATAATATCATTGCCTGCATCAAGCCTAGGAGGAATCGAGTTGGCTAATTTGAAAATCACCTCACCATTAACAAGATTTTCCAAACGATTATAATCCCAAGAACCGTTAATGACCCAGTCTGCCACTAAAGAGTTTTCCTCTTCCTGAGACAAGGATCTATAACACATATCTTTAATTGCCTTCCCCGGAATTAACCAGACATCAGAGAAAAACTTCACCATATTCCCGCTCTTTACTTGCCATTTTGAACAATTCTCAATCAGGTTCTGCTGAGCACAAATGAAATGCCATAAGCTAGAATCTCCTGCCTGCACATTAAAAAGGCTTTGCTCGCTCCGAAGCATATATTTACTCTGTAAGACCTCAGCCCATAATCCATGAGATCCTTGGATAAGATTCCATGCCAACTTTGCTCCAAAGACACGGTTCATCGAATGCAATTTCCTAAACCCAAGACCTCCATGAGTTTTAGGAAGAGTAATAATCTCCCAACGCACCGGGTGGAATCCTCTCCTATTTTCAGAACCCCATATGAAATTCCGTTGAATTCTTTCAACCTCATTGCAAATGGTCAAAGGCACCCTAGCCACTTGCATTGGAAAAAGAGGACAAGAGCTAAGAACCGACTTAGCTAGAGTAACTCTACCTGCTACAGAAAGGCAATTAGCTTTCCAAGCAGATAGTTTGGACTTCACTCTATCAACAATGTACTGAAACTTTTCAGTAGGTTTTCTATTCCTAGAAAGAGGAAACCCCAAATATCTCCCTATTTCGGTCGAGATCTTCATGCCTGCTAATTCCTGAATCTTCCTTCTCATCCCAGTAGTAACTCTTCTGGAAAAAAATATTGAAGATTTCTCCGTACTAACTTTTGCCCCTGAAGCCTGACAAAATTTGTCAAGGCAAGACATCATAACAGAGATTTGATCCTCCGTGGCCTCCCCGAAAAGAAGAATATCATCAGCAAACATAAGGTGGGAAATGGAAGGACCTCCTCTAGTTATATGAATAGGTTTCCATTGCTTAGCATCCACTGCATCACTTATAATATGAGAAAGTTTATCCATATAAAGCACGAACAGAAAGGGAGATAAAGGATCCCCTTGACGCAGCCCCCTCTTGGGGTAAAAGAAATCAGATTTTGCTCCATTCCAAAGCACATTGTAAGAAGTAGAAGAGATACAATTCATTATAATGCTAATGGCTCCCTCCTCCATCCCTATCTCCTGAAGAATCAAATTCATGAAATGCCAATTAACCCTGTCATAAGCCTTTTCAAGATCGATTTTTATGGCCATATAGCCCTTTTTCCCCCTGGCCTTATGCATGGTATGAAGAATCTCCTGCCCGATAATAATATTGTCCTGAATATGCCTCTCTGGAATAAAACTAGCCTGGAAAGGAGAAATAATATCATTCATAAAATTCTTCATCCTCTTAGCAATGATCTTCGTAATACACTTATAGTGAACAGAACATAAGGAAATAGGTCGAAAATGCTCCACCCTCTCCGGATTATCTCTTTTGGGAATAAGGGTGATTAGAGTCTTATTCGCCTCCGTTATATCAATATGTCCCTCAAAAACCGCCTTCACAAAACTACACACATCACTGCCGACAATATTCCAATTTTTCTGGAAGAAGATAGGGGAAAAACCATCATGACCCGGAGCTTTATAGGGCCCCATATCAAACATCGGCCCACGAATCTCCTCGTCAGTAGGAGACTTACCCACATGGGTCATAAGAGAAGTTTCAATAGCCGGAAACTTAGTATTAGTGAAGCAAGAGGAGGGTTCCCCTTCCTCTTCAATGAACAATCTCTGAAAATACTTAGTCACCATTTTCCTTATATCTTCCTCCTTCTCTATCCAGACACCATCAACATTTTTAAGTGCCTGAATCTTGTTTCTTCTCCTTCTAGAATTAGTTTTCAAATGATAATATCTAGTATTTCGATCGCCATTCGCAATCCACTCCGCTCTAGACTTTTGGAACCATTTAATCTCCTCAATCCTAAGAATCTCATCTAACTCTTGTTGCAAAGAAAACTCCAAATTCCTTAAAAAATTTGAGTAAGGATAGGAAGGAGACGATTGAATACCGTTCAGACGAGCCAAAATATTATTCTTCCTTCTCTCAATAAAGCCAAAAGTCTCTTTGTTCCAAATAGGGAGAAGAAATCTCAGATTCTCCATATTTCTGTCAAGATCACCATTTTTCTCCCAATTATTAGATAAGAAATTTTGGAAATCATTGTGGGTAAGCCACATAGCCTCAAAGCGGAAGGGACGCATCCCAAAATGAGTTTGCTCCCTCAAACCCACTGAGAGACTAAGAGGATTATGGTCGGAGAATTTAGTTCGGGGAAGAACCCTTAGAAAACAATCCGACATAAGGTTTAAAAAAGAGGAATTAACAAGAGCCCTGTCAAGTCTTTCATATAATCTTGAAAACCCTGAAATGCAAGGCCCTCTCCAAGTGAACTTCGGACCAACAGCCCCCAGATCATTTAAATTACAAGCCATAATTCTGTCGTTGAAAAGATTCATACGGGCCAAATTTGCAGAAGAGCCTCCAATACGTTCATTAGCACAACATATATCATTGAAATCTCCGTACACAATCCAAGGGATAGAAATACCTGCAGCCAAAGTTTCTAACCTTTCCCATAACAAATGTTTAAAATTTGAATGCGGGATAGCATAAATAGCAGTAATAATAAATTTAGGACTTCCAGGAGTAAAGCATTCAAAATGAAAAAATTGCCTATTTTCCTCAATCACAGAAATAGAAATATGAGCAGAATTCCAAGCAGCAATTAAACCACCAGATCTACCTTCACTCGGAATGAATCTAAACTCATCAAAACCCAAACTATTAAAGGATGGGAGCTGCAAATTATTATTGCATTTGGTCTCAGATAAAAAAATTAAATTGGGCTTGGGCTCCTTAAGAACCAATTTTAAATTCCTCAAGAGCCCTCTACCACGAGCACCTCTAATATTCCAATATAAGATTTTAATCATGATAAAATTAATAATAAAATTTAAAAATAAAAACCCACAGACTTTACAGAAAACCATAAATAATTAAGACAATTGAGATTCAGGAACGAAAAAACCTTGTGGCTGAGAATCGCTTGCTGCATCTTGAGAAACTGGGCTAGGAGAAAAAAGACCAAATTTCTCCCCTCCCAATTCCAAGTTACAGCCCATTGAATCATCAGGCTTGATAGGGTCTTCATCTAATTGTCCCAATTCCATCGACGCACCAGGCTTCCCTTCAGCGTCACAATCCACTGTTCCTGCATAAACTTGACCGAACGCATGAACGTGTGGATCAATTTCCAATTGCATCTCAACTGGCGCATGAACGTGTGGATCATTCACTTGGGCGAGTTCATGATTTCCTGGACCAAATTCCACTTGCATCTCAACTGGGCCTGCCACAGCCAAGCCCAAGACGTCACAAATTTGATGGCTCGCTTTTGTCATCTTTCCTCTCCCACTCTTCCCATCTTCCAAAACGACATCATCTTCCCTTTGGGCCTTTAATGAATAGCCCAACTCATCACAAGCTTCTCCTCTCCACTGTTTGTGACCGTCTCTTCCATTGGATTCCTCTTGCATATTTCTCTCACTAGGACCCACACCTTTTTCCCCCATAGTCAACAAAAGAGTTGCACCTACCTTAGATCTAAACTCCCTATCTTCATCTCTCACGCGCTTCTCATTCCTCCTAAAGCTTCTATTTTGACTCATCATACCTCCTTTAACTTTTTGCTTCCTCATAATTGCCTTTTCCATTGAGTGGCTTACCACATCATTTGCACCCACCTTTAGACTTCCTTTTGAACGGCTATGAGAAGGTAAGTCGTCATTTGGAACAGATTTGTCATTTTTCTCAGAAGCTACCACCAAATCTAAAGCGTTGAAACGTGAGCCTGCATTCGACATTCCAGCTTGCTCACTGTTCCTCTCCTTACTTTTCCGATAACGGCGTTTCTCAACGATTTTCCACTGTTCAGTGGTCTGTACAGGCTTGTTTACCTCTTGACAATTATGCTTCACACCCACCGACTCCGTCACTTTCTCATTAGTAGCATCTTTGGCTCTATGCACTAGGCAAGCCTCGTATCTATGGTCATAAACCCCACACTGTGTGCAAAGTAAATGCAATCCTTCATACTCAAGAAAATGTTCCTCTCCATCCAGCTGAAACCAGGCATGAATTGTTTACCCAACTCAACAAGAACACATATCCTGGCAAAATGACCACGAAGTTGGTAAGATGTATGCATATCCACTTTCAGCGTTTTACCAATTCTATTTCCTATACAGGATAAAGCTTTTTCATCATAGTATTCCATTGTTAACTTTGGTATCCTCACCCACACTGCCACTTTGCTAATTGAGGCTTTGTGAGACTTGAAACCAGGTTCCCATGGCTGAACAGTAAGATAATGATCAAAGATCATCCATGGACCACCTGTTAATGCGTTGGTATAATCCTCCCTGTTGGATAGCTTAACCACAAAATAACCATGCCCAATGTTAATAATATTTAAAATACCTTTTTTAGCCCACATGGTTTGTAACCTTTGAACTAAGGTCTTGTAACCGATCTGTCTCCCCAACAGCTTAACAATCACAGCATTTTTCCAGGCTCTATACAACCTCTTCTTCATTCTTTCAGAGAAGTTGAAGGTTGGGAAATTTCTGATAGGATCCTCCACTGTGATACAGAAAGGATCCTCATTCTCAGCACCTTTGTTACTCTGCGAGTCATCAGAAAAAGAGTTATCCGAAAGCATACCTTCATCACCATTCTCTTCTGTTTCTTCATTCCTGTTTGACCCTTTGAGTTTCTCTAAAAAGGAAGTCCCTCCCTCTTGATAATTATTGGAAGCACCATCCAAAGGTGGCCAATGTCCATGAGATCTGTTAGCTTCTCCACGCTTTAAAACATTCTTGACCTTTTTAGAGCTTCGAAAGAGCAGATCCTCCTCCTCCATAGATGGAGGGGCGAGCAACGGTTATTTCACCAGATGAGTATCCGAGAGAATCTATGTTTTCGCTATAGCACAGCGTTTTAGCTCTTTTTTAAAATTTTGAATTAGGATACTTGATACTACTCAAAATCAATTTTTATTGTAGGTATCTTTAGAAGAAATTGGATATTTTATTTCTCCTACGTTAAGTCTAATCACTAGGCCCATTATTTCATTTTTCCAATCCATTCACCATACATCCCAAGACCCACCAGACCACACAACCTATGGATTAAAGCTGGAAAGAGACGAAAGGAAGAAAAGCACCTGGAGCAATCTCTTTTTCTCCATTCGTGGGCCGCCACAATCCAATTAATTCTCAATTCCAAAATTGACCGCCTGGAGCATTTTGGCATTATTCCATCATCCATAAGCAGCCACCATCCATTAATTCCAAAAAAAAAAAACACGCCACCTGGAGAGAAGCTTCGTATTCCATCATCCAACAATTCCCATTCCTTCGACACCGCCATCCATAGCTCCATAGAAACCACACACAGCAGCGCCGCTTCGTTCAACAGAAGCAGCGTTTGGTCATCTGAAATTGTTGATGGCAATTATTGGCTAGAATTATGATTCTCTTATTCAACAACAATGGCATGAACTTGAGTCTTCAAATGGGAGTTTTCGTTACTTTAATTTTCTGTCCAATAATTGATTAACAATTCCTAGGTCTTAGGATAGTTTCTCTCATTATTGGAACAATTTCTATTGTTTGATAGGATTTATTCTGGAGATTATTGTGACTGAATTATTGTTTGGCAATTTGATATTGGATTGATTATAACTTTAATTTCAAGTATAATGTTGTGGTATCACATTGTATTGAATTTAGAGTTAATATTTTGTGATTTTCTAAGGTGGCTTAGAACCTTGGATCAAATAATCTTTTGCTAGCTTTAATTCTACTACTTAAATTTAAGAGTTACAATTAAGCATTGGTTTTATTATCCTTAATTCCTCTTTACTATTCTGGTGGCAGTTAGTAAATTGGAAGTTTGGAAAATATTTTGTGGCAATTCGAGGTGGCTCGGTTGTTCGATTAAAGCTTAATTATAATTCTTTAATTCATTATTTTAACTCACATATCTATTGAAATGATGATTGCCTGCGTTGTTGAGTTGGAGAATTGATTTCCTTCATCGTTATTCACGCTTCATTTATCTCCATTTGTTCACTTGTTTTCATATTTAAAAATACCAAAAAGAAGCATTTTAATTTTAGTTTAATTCATAGCATTCACATAAAAATTTCCTTCGATTAATTTTCAATTTGAGGTACTCGCATTTAATTATTAGGATTCCATTTCGTTTTTCGGCTCCTCAAAGTGGATATGACCCAGATTGATGCCATACTACATTAATTCGGTTAAAATATTTGATGCGAACTTATGACGACTAAAGGTTCGCTCGTCCCTATGAAAACCCTAACCTTAGCCAAACAATTAGCCATTTTTTTTATTCTCAAATATATATTGCAAAAATTTTAGCGAGTAAGATAAATTTGGGATAATTAATCTGGAGGTACTTATAGTTTAAACTAATTTTTAGTCAAGTCTCCCTAATTTTTTCTTTACATTTGGCCTTTATATTTTCACATGTTTTTAATTAGATCCTTATAGGTTTTATTCTTTATTTTATAACTAATGATCTTCTAGAAATAATAAATTGTCATAATAATCCTATGTTAATATTCTTTTTAAATTTTTAAATAAACATATATTATTTATGTAGAAATTTTAAATAAACTTTGATGTATAAATAATAAAATTTTCTAAAAAACTTGTATAACTTTTAATTTTAAAATAAAATTAATAAATAAAATTTAAAAAACTATGAATGACCTGGTTAAAAATTAGGTGACACTATAAGGACTTGATAAAAAGGAAAAACTAGCACTACAAAAAAAAAAGTATTTAGCAGCGGTTAACAAAACCCGTGACTAAATCATGAACTTTGTAGCGGTTTTATGTCAAAGCGCTACTAATTTGCGAAGACAACTATGAATGAATTTAGTAGCGGTTTAAAACCACTACAAAAACGAAACAAAAAATTGGTAGCGGTTATGTTGCAAATTTGCAACGGTTTCAATAAAGGTGGACCGTTGCAGAAACGAAAGGTCGTTTCTAAAGAGTGCGATTTCCAAGCAGGTTTTATAAACTGCTACTAATTGGCATCGACATCTGTAGTGGTTTTTTCAAAAATAGCCGCAACAAAAATGAAGAGTCTAAATTAGCAGCGGTTCAGACAAATTGCTACTAAAGAGTGCGATTTCCAACAGGCGTGCTAAGTTTGCTGCAGTTGGGGTAGCATTTTTGCTCAGAACCGCTATTATTTTGCAACGGTTTGTCCAAAACCGCTACTAAATCAACGCTTATATAAACCTCCCCTCACTTCTTCACTTTCGTTTTTCAAAAACGTCACATCAAAGAATAACTTTGTAATTTTTCTAAAAACTTTTTTTAGATATCCACCTTTATTTTTAAAGATTAGTTTTAAATTTTTTTTATTTAATTACTTTTATTATTTTATTTTAATCAATTTTTTTAGATGGCTGATCGAGATTAAGGTCAGAGGCTTGGGAAGGAGGCTATGATCCTAGAGGGTGGAGATGTTCAGGGGCAGGGTGACGTGATGTTGGGTGTCGACGACTTCGATGTCAACAATATCAACATCTTAGTCCAAGAGGTTGAGATGTTTGAGGACCAGAACATTAAGAGGGAGCAAGGATTCTGGTGCCCTTCTGCTAGTTGATCCACTGGGTTTAAGGTGGACATTCAGGGTAAGTAAACAATTAATACATTATTTAATTAAAATGATTTATTTTATTTGTTTATTAATACATATTTTATGAAATTATTGTATGAATTCAATTTTTCAGATTCGACAGGCGTGACGGTGACGAAGAAGCTCACACTGAGGGATGTACACCAACTTCTTAGTGGGCAGAGAGTCATTGTACAATGGGACGACATCACCCAGCAGCTGCGGGGGAAGGGTGAGAAGCTCTTTAACCACTACCTGACTGAGCAGGGCGGGAACTTCTTACAGTTCGACATCAGTGTTGAGACCTGGAAGAGGATCCGATAGAGCCTGAAGAAAATTGTTTGGGAGAAAGTGGAGGTACAATTTAAATTATTTCAAGTGTTGTAATTATTATTGATTAATAAATAGTTTACAAAGTTTGTTGCAGGGCAAATTTGTTGTATGGGATGCGCACAAACCATGTTCATGAACCCGGACCGGACCGGCACGTTCGAACAGGAAACCTATGAACCGGCCTCCAGTCCGGTCCGGGTGATGGTACGACCCCGGTTTGGGGTCAAATCGGTCAACCCGAGGTGAATTGGGATCAACCCGGTCAACCCGGCGGGGTTAGTGGGTTGATCGGGTTTGATTTTTTCTTTTCTTTTCTTTTTTTTTTAAATTTTCCTTTAAAAAAACAAAATAATAATTTTTAAAATTTGTAAAACAATAAAAAAGATAACTCCTTCCCACAGAGACATATTGTCGCGTTTGCCTATACTCATCTTCTTTTTAATTAGTTTTTAAAAAAGGATAAATTATTTTAAAATTTCAAATTTGAAGGTTAAAAATAAAAAAAGAACCCGTACCATATATATTCTGATATTCTGTTAGGATAAATATTTCAAAATTATAAATAATATCAGAGAATATATAAGCTACAAGTATATGATTAGTTTAGTAATTGTTAC
The DNA here is from genome assembly GCA_025593235.1 of Vachellia pachyceras. Classification (NCBI taxonomy): domain Eukaryota; kingdom Viridiplantae; phylum Streptophyta; class Magnoliopsida; order Fabales; family Fabaceae; genus Vachellia; species Vachellia pachyceras. The sequence goes on from JANTPZ010142684.1 coordinate 27,116, forward strand.
TTTATTAATAATAGAATTTACTACTTTGTTTTTGGAATTTTCAATTTTGGATAGTTTGATTGTGTCAATGTGTTACAAGATTTATGTTTTAAATTTTTATTCCTCACCGGTTTGACCCTTAACCCACTGCCTTATCCAGTTCAGTCACCGGTCCGGTTTCCTGTACCTTGCGCACAAGGACTTCGCCATCTCGAAGATGGGGAAGAGTGGAGGAACAGGAAGAGTCACTTGTACAGCCAGAAGGAGGGGGACGGGATGAGGATGATCCAAGAGCTGGAAGCGGACGTCCCAAACACGATCGATGCAGTAGACTGGGTTGGGTTTGTCCAATTTAGGAGGTCACCGGAGCAGCAGGCCGTGTTAAGGAGGGCTGTGTGGAGCCGGTCTCAGCAGACAATTCACCATACTGCAGGATCGAAGCCGTTCTCCATCGTGTACTCGGAGTTGGATGAGGCGGCATAGAGGGAGGGATGGGAGTGACTTACGGGGAGATGTTTGTGGCCACCCACAGATACACAGATGGATCTCCATTGATGCAGGAGACCAAGAAGATCAGTGTAAGTATTTTTAATTTTATAATTAATTTTTAACTTTGTAGTTTTTAAAATTATTTAGTAATTTTATAATTACTTTTTAAATTTTATAATTAATTTTGAAATTAGTAATTTTATAATTAATTAGTAATTTCATAATGAATTTTTAAATTGATAATTTTACAATTATTTAGTAATTTTGATAATTATTTAGAAATTTTTATAATTAATTGTAAAATTATATAATTAATTTTGAAATTAGTAATTTTATAATTATGTAGTTATTTGATAATTATTTTTTAAATTGTATAATTAATTTGTAAATAATTTAATGTGTAATTAATTTTTAAATTTGTAATTTTATAATTTTTACATTAGTTATTTTTAATTTTAATTATTTTGATTTAATTATTTTTTTAGTACATGGTCGTATTTAGCGTACAGACATTGAGCTGAGTCTCAGGGGTCAGCTATAGACCCCACTAACTCACTGAGGGCGGCCATGGAGGGGCGTGACATGCATCCCGGTCGACTCCCAAGGCTTGGGTTTAGGGCGACCCGAATCATTATTTGTGGGGGTAGAGGATATGAGGTTGAGACTTTCTCTTCTACTGCATCCCAGGCAACTACATCTGGACCTCGGCAGTACAACGAGCCAGATGTAAATAGAGAGTCCATGCAGGCTGATATGCAGGCGCAGTTGCAGCAGCAGGAGGAGCGGATGCAGCAGTAGAAGGAAGAGTTGCAACAACAGTTCGAGTTGTGGGTGCAGGAGGCAGAGCTTGAGTGCAATCCAAGATGCAGTCGCAAATGGAAGCTGTGAATGTCATGCTGCAGATGGCATTCTAGGCTGTCTTTCTTGGCTCTGCTCCACCTAAGCTACCTCCGTTGCCGGCCATGGCCCCCACCCCTATTACCTCTACTATCCCCAGCTCCCCAGCCCACTGCACATCCTAAGGATCCCCAGTCCCCCAGCCTCTTGCGGATGGTTGATTTTTTGTATTCATGTTTTTGTATTTTTGATACATTTTTTGTTTATTTATTTAAATTGTGTCTTCTTATCGAACTTTATTTAACTGAGCTTTTAAATTTCATTAATAGTATAAATTGTAATAAAATAATAATTATTAATTTTGAATAAAATAAAAATTTTGAAATTACAAATAAAACTTAAATAAATTTTACTTTTGAAATTAAATCATTTGTTCTAAAATTTAATTCACTTAAATTTAAATTTTGAATAATTATTATTAATTATGAATAAAATAAATTAAAAATTATAATTATTATTAATTTAGAGCGGTTCTTTTCCACTTAGCAGTGGTTACAAAAAACCGCCGTAAATTTGAAATTAAAAAAAAAAGCCCTCCGTTTTAGCAGCGGTTATAAACGGCTGCAGATTTGAAATTCGAATAATTTCCCTCGTTTTTTTGCAGCGGTTAACGGTCATCCATTTAGCAGTGGTTGTAAACGGGGTTAGAAATTCCAAGGATTGCACTATAGGGTGTAACCCCAGGCCGTTCTCTATGGAGCCTCAGGAGCAAATAGTTAAATTAACTTGTGATTAAGTTTGTCGTAAAGAAGGAAAACCGCTTTTGATTGTAAAAACTCTAATCAAAACTGGTATGTAAAACAAACTCTTTTTTTGGGTTTTTTAGATTATGGGAATGCAACGAAAACAGGGTGTTAAAACGCAAAATCTATTTGATGATGAGTTCCCTTTGGAAATGGTTTAGGCTATTACAGTTCGCAAAAGATAAGGTAGAGCAATAGTTTCGCACCAAGTTTCGTAATGAAAACACCAACAACTCACTGGGTTAGAAATTCCATGCCATGAACTCCATTCCATAAAACCTTTAAAAACATTTAGTGTGTGTAGAGAAGTTGCTAAGTGAAAAATCCAATTCAAAACATTATTAGCTCAAATATCAATCACAACTATGAAGATAAGAGAGAGCAACAAAGATTTCATGGTGAATAGCTCAACACTCTTGGTGAAAGAATAAGGATGCATGATGGTCAGAAAGTAGAAGATGAAGGTGGTGACTAGGGTTGTGGATGATAAAATACGAGATAATAGAGAGAAGAGATGAAAGTGATGAATCAAAGTGTGGTTGCTGCATCCCCCTACCTTCTGTGTGAAAATTACCATAAATAGGGTTTCTTAACCGTTCTTGGTCCGATTCATAATGTGGGTCGGTTATTCTTTCCATTTGGAGCCTGATCTGGTTACTGAGTCGTGATATTTGCCGTAGTGAACCTCTCCCGAGAGTCCCTTGCTTGCTTACTTGAGTTTTGGCCGCGGTGAAATGTTCCAGAGTTGCTTCCTTCCATTCTTTGCTAGAGTTCCTGAAATGAAATAACAATGACTTGAAGTATCACTTGCTCATGATTAGAATTAAGTGCAAATATGTCATATTTCATGGTGATTGCACCCCAAATTCAAGCTAATTAAAACCAACAACTCTTGCTTCCAAATTGAGCTCAAGGAAGGTCATGATGGGCCAAAATTGCATTAAAAGCTTTGGAAATTCAAGCAAAAGTAGTAAAGAAATATAGCTCAATCAGTTGGTCCCTCAACATCGATAGCCAGTTTGTTCCCTCCAGTTGAACGATCAGTTGGAGGACATCAATACTTCAACCTCACTCCTAATGAGATGCTACAGGCACACCGACATGTACTCATCAACTGTAGTCATGTAGATCCTTTCATTCAGTGAGTATTAGCACTAACTTATTATCTTATTAATTTAATGTATGTTTACCAACATATTATTTATGTTAGAGAGTTCAGAAGTTTTGTCAAGCGTCAACTACGTATTAGGGCACAGACATCCGTTGAGGTTAATAGAAAGGTGCATAGAGAATTCCTAAATTGGTTTGCACGTCGAATGCGCAATGACAACAACCCTCGCCTAGTTGAATTGATAAATCTTACCATTGACCCGCTCCATACAATGTCAACGGCTTCAAGTTCTATATAGTTTCACGTGATCAAGGTTCTCTCCCCCAAAATTACGTGGTTTTTGGGACATTTGGTACAAGAAGTTATGCGAGTTCCAGTGATGGTGATATGTGTTTCGGAGGTGTCCCCTACGATGGAAAACTAGTTGACATCTTCAAACTGAATTATCAAGGTCAATTCATCGTCACGCTATTCAAGTGCTCTTAGGCAAATACGACAACTGCCCGTAGAAGAACCACTTGATGAGCTAGGCAGCACATCTGTCAATTTCTCAAGGATCATTCACACATTGACTCGCTAGACGATGAGCTGTATATTCTAACATAAGAGGCATATCAAGTTTATTATGTTGAAGATCGAAAACATAAAGATTGGAGTATGGTTATTCATCTTAAGCCCAAAGATACTTATGACATGATTGATAGTGATGAACAGTTGACACATGATGCGGAGCCATTCTAACATACTAATTTTCAAAAGTTCTTTCCCGAAAGAGATGAAGATTTACCCCTTTTAGAGTTTATGAAGTTGAATAAATAAATCAGGTGCGTAATTTTTAATTTTTTAATGTCGAACGTATTTGCAAGGGTTTCCAAATCGCTGCAAACATCGGCACCTAAAATACTACAGATACAACCGTTGCTAATATAAACCGCTGCAAAATTGCATGGCATAAACCGCTGCTAAAGCAAACCATTGCAAAATTACGTGCCTTAAACTGCTGCTAATACATGCAGAAGAGCCTATAAATATCCTTCCCCCTCCCCAAATGTTTTTCATCTTTGGCCTTGTAACGTTGGCATGTCATCTGCTCATCTTCTCCTTGTTCAATACTTTTGTTTGGTTAATTTTCCTTTAGTTTAATTTTGTCATTATTTATTAATCTTTTTAAAATATTAGTTTTCTTTCTTTAGTATTTTTGTAATCTTTTTAAAATTTTGGTTTTGTATTTTATTCTTTTGGTTTTTTTCTTAATGTTTAATTTTCTTTTTTATTTGTGGTTAATTTTTTCTTTTGGTACAATTTTTTTTCATATAAGTATTTTTTAACTCAATATAATATATACAATATTTAAAATATTTTCTTTTTTTCCTTATATTAATTTCTGTAACTTATTTTTCATATAAATTACAAATCTATTTTGTAACTTTTATGCAGATTTTTTATAAAATTTCATAATATTTAGTAGCGGTTCTATAACTGCTACAACTGTTTACAAAATTTGTAAACACGTCTATTTTTTTATTTTTTTATCCATTAAATGACCTCTAGTAGTGGTTCAAGACCCGCTACAAATAAAAGGCTGAACAACTACTTCAAATTACTAGCAGTTGAAGAAATTGCTGCAAAAATTTTGGAGGGAAAATTTTTACTTGTCAAAATAGGGCGGGAATTACTATTTTAATTAGTAGCGGTTATGAAACCGCTGCAAATTTTTAGAAGGAAAATTTTCATGAAATTTTTTGGGCAGGAATTACTATTTTAATTAGTAGCGTTTTGGAAACCGCTGCAAACGTTATGTTCCACTGTCGCGTTTGGCTTGATTAGTAGCGGTTTTGGTTCGCTACAAAATGTTTGTACCTCGTTCGCTGCAAACTTAGTATCAGTTCTTTTAAACCGCTGCTAAATCGTTTGTCACGGTGTGTTTTGCAAGGGTTTGTCAAACCACTACAACATGTCATTGTAGCGGTTATAACCGCTACTAATACAACCTTTTTTTTAGTGTAGAGGGATTCAATTTAAAATATGTGAAACTATAAGTATTTGATAAAAGCAAAAAACTATAGAGATCTGATTAAAAATTGCTTAAAACTTTAAGGATTTGTAGATTATTTATCCCATATACATATTTACAAAATTAATCAACTTGAACCTCATTGACTCAAAGATAACATCTTCAAAGTTAACTTTAATATATTATTTAGCAATTATAATTGAAATTATAATATCTCTTGTTTTTGTCCCCGGGGACTCACAAGGGTTAGGGTATTCCTTAAGGCCCGGGACATGTTTACGGAGGTATTTACAAATCGTCCACCATTAAGCTTTTCACAACATCAGCTGGATTTGAACTCATGATTTTATAAGTTATGATTCAATTCATTACCAACTCAACCAACCTCTGTTGGTGATTATCCATCTTTTTGATAAAATATACAAGGTATTATTCAGATAATTCAAATTGAGCCAATTTGATGTCCAACCCACACCTATATGACATGACCAATCCATAAATTTCTCTAACACTCCACTTTAGTCATGTGTTTCATAAGAGTGTGATTGGTTAGGGGTTTTTAGAGGGTAGGATAAATATTTATTGACTAAATTACCCCTTCCTTATATTGAAAATCCCAAACTTTGATATAAAAAAAAGTATAATTTTGAAATTTTGATGTATAAAATGTTACTATTTTGCATTAGACACAGCGATGGTATGCAATGTTGATATATTGATCCTTGATAAAAAATATTATAATGTAAGCTTAAGGTATTCACATCCTTAAAAATAAGTAATTAATGCTTGATTGATGATATACATTCATCAATATCATTATGTTTGCATCATGTTAGTATGTGATCTGACCCAATTTTATATGCTTTTCATGTGTCATTTTGATGGTCATTATCATGAATTATTGGCTTGAATGCATGTATTTGTGGTTATTTTGGATAAAGTGTAATTGCACGATATTCGTGTTAATTGGGGATAACATTTTCAAAATTGGTAATTAATTATTGCTAATTAATTTCTAGGACAAATGATGCTCCTTTGCATTGATTTCTATTGCAGGACATATGAAGGTAGAAGCCAAGAACAAAGACCAAAGGGTAACACAACATAAAGATCAAAGAACCTGAAAGGGGTCAAGTTTGTTGTTTCCTTCCCTGCAACAACTTGGAAAATATTTTGTGGCAATTCGAGGTGGTTCGGTTGTTGAATTAAAGCTTAATTATAATTCTTAATTCATTATTTTAACTCCAATATCTATTGAAGTGATGATTGTCATACTCCTTATTTAACCTTCTTAGCTTCATTTTATGTTGATTTGGAATCACCTTTAGGCCTTGAATGGCTTAGAGTAACTCAAGATTTGAAAATAAAAAAAAATCCAATTTCGGGGTTACTGTTCACGTCACTATTCACAGAATTTTGGACCAACTTTGAAAATTCATAACTAATTCTAGAAAAATTGAAATTGAGTAGTTCCAATTTCAAATTGAAGCTTATAAAATCCTCTACAGGGGAAAAATACTCATTGGGTCAGAAACTTTCCCATTTGAATCAGTTTATTACGCAAAGTTTCACTGTTCATTTGGTAATTTTTCATTTTTCAGGTTTTCCCCTGGTTTTTCTCAAACTTTGGAAGGTCATAACTCTTTGCACAAAACTCTGATTTCAGTGATCTTTGTCTTGTTTTAAAGCTTGTTATATGAACTATTTTTTTGGAAAAACTCAACTCATTTGAAGTTCATTTGCCCTATTTCACGACAGTCCAAAGTTGGGGGTTTTAAACAACTTTACTACCATTATTATAAAGTTTTGCCATTTTCACTTCCTTTCCTTTTTGGCATGGTTGCTTGTTTTCCCCATTTTCTTATACTTAATCATGCATTAACGTATATCTAAAGCATGAATTTTCCCCTTTTAAGCTACCCCATATGTAGGAGTTTAATTTACATAAATACACAACATAAGCTTAAATGTAACTAAATTACATAACCAAACATCCTTCCAAAACGCAACATAAAACTTGCTTCATACATCATTTAGCTTGTCCTTACCCTTTGATGAGCTTCCACATAAAAAGGGTAAGTTGGAAAGAATGAGATTTCATTGAAATCCCAATAGCAAAGCTTACTAACATACATAGAAAAATTGCATGACATTCTTTAAGTTCAAGTAGAAATGTGTAAAAATTTAAAATGTGTAACAAGCACATATTAATGTATATGGCCATAGCATAACATCACTCATAAACACATTTCAACAATGAAATAATCATCACCAAGTTATGCACATTTTCAAGATCACTTCACAACAACGTTGAATAGAGTTAGAAAACTTTGCTACCTTTACTCCTTAATTTTCTCTTGGCTTTGTAACCTCTTTTGATCACTTGGAAAATTTATTCTTTGCACCAAACACTTGCCTACATAATTTGCAACATAATGACTATTAAAAATAGCCATTACCAAAGCAAGAATCACTTTAAAACTTTATTAAACTCCCTCTTGAATTCTCTTGCTTCCTATAGGGTTTTAACTTGTCATATGGATTTGTAATGCTTCCAAACTCCTTGGTTCACTTTACCCCTAACAATTCCTCATTTTAAATCCATTGGAAGCATTAAAATCTTCAAAATCACACTCTTTCCTCCACTTTCCAGATCTGGACGAAAATTGCTAAAGGAAGAGAAAAAGGCTTCTTTTTAAACTTTCATCACATACAAGCACTTATTCTTGATCCCAAACTCATTTTCATGTATTGTTTGACTTAAATACAACTCTCCCACATCAAATGGAAATTTTGGCAGCATTTCCCCTTAGGGTTTTGAATTCCAAAATTCATAAAACATCAAGCAACAATCAAACAACCACAATATATATACCAATTTACTCCTTACAACACAAGGAGCATTTTGCACATCATTATTGGTTCTAACTCTTTTTCTTTCTCACTCCTAACCTCAAGAACACTAACTTTTGATCTTGAGAAAGAGAAGTTTATTCATGATTCTAAGACCATAGATAGGAAGAGGAAGTTACAAGCATCAAGAAAAGGTATGTGATTGAGGGGTTTAAGCTTTTACCTTGAATTTTCTTTGAATTTTTCTCCTCTTGAATACCCAAAAATGGCGTCCTCTTGGCTCCCAATTTCTGCTGGAATTCCATGGCAAAATGAGGGAGGAGATAAAGTAATTTTGGTTTATTAAATCTTCAAATAATTAATGGATAGCTAGGATGAGGTTTTAATTAATGAAACGAATCTTAATGGTTGAGATTTCACCACATCTCCACCATTTGTTTCATTTTTATTGGCTCCTTAAAAGTGACATTTAATGAAGGCTATCACTTAGTAACTAGGGGGTTAGGAATCCAATTACACTAACTAAACCATTCTCCTTTCAGTTACTTCATCCAATTGCATTTTTCTCCGGTAATCGAAATTTTATTCCGGTAAATTTTTCTTTGCTTTCTTGGAGATCTTTTATTCCTCTGTTAATCTCGATAATTCATTTACTAATATGGCAAAAGGTTTTTCCCAAAAATACCCCTGAAATTCGTCCAAAATTAAAAGGGTACTTTTATCCTGTCCAAAACCCCTGAAAAACGTACTTTCGACTGGCAATTTATTTTAGGGCATTAAGAATTACTATAATTTTCACTGATGCCCCAACCCTTTTCCTTTCCTCAAATTCCCTTTTGGAATGTCCATAATTAATTTTTAAAGAAAATCCCAGTTTCAGGATTTTCGGCTCCTTTTTCCTCCGTTCTGGGAAATCGCCTTTATTGTCTATTGGGCAATAATTTTCTAAATTATTAGAAAATTCACTTTATTTTTATGCCCTGAACTCAACTGATTAAGGTCTCCTGATACCTCAAATAATTATTTTCGGCCATTAAATATTCAAAGTCTTATAAATAAAAATCTAGGCTGATTTTCAACAATCTGTTGAATCTCTGTTAATCAGTGAGTTCTGCACTATCTTTTGGGCATCTATGACTTTTTCTGATATTTTGGTCAACTGTTTGACTTTGTCAAATGACCAAAATGCCCTTACATTTCTCTTAATTACCAAAATGCCCTTACTTTGTCTAATTTTTCGTAATTTCCATTTTGCCCTTGACTTTTCCGTCCTTGATCTTTTGTCTAATGACCTTTGGGTCCTTCCTAGGAGGTCACCTATCCTTACATTACTCCAGGGCGAGCACGCTTAACTGCAGAGTTCTTAAAAGAATTTAAGCCATTAGGGCCGGGTTAACAAAATCTTTCCGTTCCAACAACATCTACTTTTTCTGTAATTTCTATCTGTGGGTTCTAAATTGGCTTTTGATTATCGGTTTGGCCCTTTATGTCTAATGACCATATTGCACTTGGTCTTTGTACTTAATGATATTTACGTCCTTGGCTTACATTCTTAGTAATTTCAGAGCCTTAGGACTAAATTGACCAAGGTCTCTTTGATCCATTGACATCTTCTCTTTCTGTACTTTTATTTATGGGTCTTATTTTATCTCATAACTATCAGTTTGGCCTCTATTTCAATTTACAGAAAAGAGTGGATATTACAATGATTGCCCGCGTTGTTGAGTGGGATGATTGATTATTATCATCGTTTAATCGTGCATTTTATTTCTATTTTATTTACCAAAATCCATTTCAATTATTTTCATTAAAAAAATGACAAAGAAGTATTTTAATTTCAGTTTGATTCACAGCATTTACTTAGGAAATTCTTAAAATTAATTTTCAATTTAGGTTACTTGCATTCAATTATTAGGAATTAATTTCACTATTTTTCGGCTTCTCAAAGTAAATACGACCCGAATTGGTGCTATACTACATTAATTCGGTAAAACTATTTTTGACGCGGATCTAAGGCGACTAACGGTCCGCTCGTCAAATTTGGCACCGTTGCCGGGGAACCCATATTTTAAAGGAAGAAAAGAGATCATTGTTGAAATCAAATTGAAATAATCTTGTTTAATTCATTTCAAATTGATGGAACTGTATTTTAAAGGAAGAAAAGAAATCATGAATTCAAATGTTGAAATCAAATGTTTAATTAATATTCAGGTTCTTAGCATGGGTTTAGTGCTGGGAAACGGGCTAGCGGGCATGTTTGGCTCGTTTTTATACGGGCTGAGCCCTAGCCTGCTAACCCGCCAGCCCACCACTTTTTTTTTTCCATTTTTTATTTTATTTTTTGTATTATTTTAGTGAACTTGTTTTAAATGATAATACAACAAATTTACATAAAATTTACCAAGCTCATTTGATTTTAAAAATACAATACATCTCTAAAAAAATAATCAACAATGTTTACAATACAAAAGCATAATACAAAATCAACAATCTCCAAAGTAAGTATGCATTTAAGATGAAATAATAAGGTTTAAAATGATATTTAAATCTATTGAAATATTATCCACTTCTTTTAAAAAGCATAAAAGAAATATTTTCTTGGAAAAAATGTTAAAAAAATGGGCTGGCCCATGGGCTGGGCTCAGCCGTTTGGCCCTTTTTTTATGAGCCGCTATTTATGCAGCCTGAGTGTGCGGGTTGGAGGGCTTAGCCCGCCATTTCCCCAATACTACACGGATTTTAGTCGCTATACTTCTAATCCATTCTAATTTGGGTCGTTGCATATGTAAATTGCATCAATCAAAGTTAACACTCCATATCAGTCTAGCTACGTAAAGGTTTTAATGCCACATTAATGAAGTTAACATTGTTAATATCATATTAAGTCATTATACAGCTATAAAGATCAACATTTTGGATGGCATAAGAGTACAAGGACAAAAGCAGGGAAAAAGTAGAGGAATCAAAACTAAAATGCTTTAAAAGTATAGACCTGGAGCGAGACCCCATTGGAAAAAAACGTCCATACAATTTCACAAGCCAATGAAAACATAACTTACATAATGAAAATTCAAATGATGTACACAAAGCACAAAACAGCAACATACAGAAGAGAAAGGACAAACTATATGCAGCTCAATACCCTTAGCTTATATTATTTTCCATGATAGTTGGATTCAAGGCCCCAAACTCAAGCAATTCATTATTACACTTCATCAAGGCCATATCTTCTTCACTCAAAGTGACCCAAGCTTCGATTCCTTTTCCATCACTCGTTTCCATCAAATAAGTAGTATTCTTTATCTTCAAAGAGGGAATACTCACCCACTTGGGCTTTCCCCATCCAAAATCTGCCTCATAGAACCCAAAATGACACCAGCTCGTGCACATATGGAAATCTGTGTCCTCTCTGCACGCCAATTCTACGTCCTTCCACCCCTCAATTAGTATTGAGAAAGCATTACTTTTATCTCCAAGTTTATGAGCACGTTCCTTTGAGAATAGTTCAAGAGCTTTCCTTAACTGAACAACCAACGTTTGTAAGTCCAATATGTCTTTACTTTCATCGGTCTCTTCTGTTTCTGCTATGAAGTTACTTATGCAATTTCCAACAGAGGTCTCAGGTAGAGGTGGGTTTGTCCTTTTCCGAATATTTATTGCTTGGCTTACTTTGGAGGGTCTTTTGGTTGTTCCTAGGTTTGTTCTTGAAGCCATTGCTGCACATTTCCATATTCGTCCCAATATTGCTTCCACTCTAGTTGGTTGCTCCACTAGTTTGCTTGAAGCTTTGGCCTTCAGTTTTGTGATATCTGAGGATTCAAACACGTACCTAACTTACGCACAAATCAAATGAAACCGAAATTTCCGACGTAGAGATAAAGCTATAAAGTGGATTAAGAAATCTTGCATTTAAGAGCAAAGCAAACTCCAAATACTTAGACCAGAGGAAGTGTTTATACATCTAATCGAATATCTTAGGTTAAGTTATTTTAAATGAAACCAAAATTTCAGACATAGTGATAAAGCTATTAAGTGGATTAAGAAATCTTGCATTCAAGGGCAAAGCAAACTCCAACTACTTAGGCCAGAGGGAGTGTTTGTACATCTAATCGACTCTCTAAAGTTATATATATTTCTCAGTCCTTTAAGATCCTATTTCTACAACAAAAGCGATATCCTTTACAATGTAAAAACCACTATAGTGTAGGTAAGACTTTCTACATCGATCAAGGAAGACGTGATATTTGTTTATGGACGGTAAAACAAACAATTTAGAAATACATAACTTTCTATAACAAAAACAAGATTCTCTGCCGTACATGTATAAAACAAACAAGTTTTAATTCTTCGGGTTCAGAATTATCTAATTCAAGATTTGAACTTTTCCAACAAATTACCTCAAAAAAATAAAGAAACAAGAACTTAAAAGAAAAGTTGCATGTACATCAGTACCATCTTGTGATGCAATTGAAGGAGGGTTTGAACTCTAAAGGTGGTAGATCATCTGAAAACTCCATAGAAGGGAAATGAGATTCCATAACGTACTTCGGAAGCATCAACTCAGTAAGGCTCCCAACAGCTATAAAAGACCATGCCTTAATGAAGCAACCAATTGTTGAAGCATCAGCGATCTTGTGAGAAAAGGACACCCCAATAGCCAAACTTCCACAGTCAAACAAATTCACTTGAACTTTCACTAAAAACCCACTTCCTAAATGGGAATCATCCACAGGCACATACTGGTGTGCTGAGTCGGCATCGGGCTGTTCAAGTATGTTGGAGACGAAGCCGTGGACACGAGCCTCGCAAAACTCCACGCCTTCATCGTTACATTCTATTACTTTGTTGTCTTTGACTCTACCTGCCAGTGGATAGAAGTGGGTTAGAGTGTCAGCCAAGGACGTCTTTAGCCTCTCGAACCTATCGTTAGCAAACCTGTTCTCAATATCGGGATAGAAAAAGAGCATTCGAGTGTGAAATGTGGGAGCAATCTGATCAATGAAAGAGAGCTTGTAAGTTCTAAAGTTTTGGGGTGTTGGGGAAGATGGCTTTATGGTTTGTTTGGACACCAACTCAACCTTCATCTTTTGTGGCTCCATGAAACTGGTTTTGCATTTTGCTAATTAGGCTTGGAATCTCACGACTCTATGTTTCAGCATGGAAAGCTGTTTATACAGAAATCTCGTGACATTGATGATTTGGTCAATCAAGGGGACATTCTAAAGGGGAAAAATTGATTTAGATAGGAAAAAGTGAAAGATATAGAAACATTACGTGAACAATCAATACTCCTATGTGACGGAAAAGCACATAAATTAGAACAAGTAATATAAAAGGGTAGAAACTGATTTACAAATGAAAAGTCAAAGATGTAAATATGTGAAAGAAGTCATGTAATAGTAATAAGCCAAAGGACATTAATGATAACAATTGAGTGAAAACATATAACCTTGTGAGGTTTCTTAGTTGCATTCATTTTTGTTAATTTTTGCATCAATACTTGGTTCTTTTAACATGTGGCATGAGCATGAATTGGGAATAAGTGATAAGTTCTGATTACAAATTATGGTTCTTGATGCTTGCATTTGCTTATTCACTTTTATTTTGACTTTTGACTTGAAATAGTTTGCCCAAGAGTGCAAAGGTTAAGTGTGGGGAATTTGATGTATTTCTATTTTATATGTAATAAGTATACCTAATATTAATCGTTTGGTACCTTATTTGGACTTAAGTGTGTTAATTAGAGATTAAATTTGTTAATGAGTGATTATTAAATGAATTAATTGCTGATTTTGAGATGTTTTTTCACTCTTTGAATCATCTAAATGCCTATTACATTAATTGCATGATATTATATAATATTTGGGTTTGATTTATAAGGCATTTTAAAATTTAATGCCATAAAGAATTATAAATGAAAGAAACAGTGGTGCTAAGTAGAAAAGGGGGTCAAAATCTGGAGGTGGAATTTACCATATGGTCATTTATTTCCATGTTACTTCTACCAACACATTCCCTTACCATCGGGGCCTACCATTCCTACCATTCCATCCTTTCATATAAATTTTCTCTCATTCTAATCGTCACCACACCGCTCACACACACAATTTTCCATTTCTTTTACTCACTCTTCTCTCTCATTTTTTTTTTCCAATTATTCATGTCACCTCATTTCACCACACATCCACTCTTTTGTCCTTCTCCCTATCATCTCTCCAAAACTCACCCATTCACGCTCTCTCTCTCTCTCACACACAAAATCGCACACATCTCTTATCAACTTGCTTCACCCATTCAAATCTTTTCTCCATTTTTCCATTTTACTTATCCCAACCAATTTGCGTTCTCTCTTAACCCTCTTTTTTTTCTTTCCATTTTCATTCCATCACTACACCTACAGACCGAGGGATTGCAGCGTCCTCCCTCCACCTTATTTCATTACGTCCTCTCTCCATTTTTTTCCATTCACACCCAACAGAATCTGACAGCACACACACGCCATTCATCTTCCATCTTCCAGCTGCCAATCCGTCAAAAACCACACTCCCATTCATTATCCATACACACATCATATACCTCCAGACCACACAAACAGCCGCTACCCATGTACACATGCCACCTCCTGATTCCATTCCATGAAATTGACGACGCTGGAGATAAACCTTACGCACCGCCAGCATTCATCCATTCTCTCCACAACACGCCGCCACTGTTCATCATCCAATATTTCATCACGCACGCCGCCCCCATTCCATTCATTCCTCCAACAGCCCTCTTATGGCCATGGAATTTCAATTGTTCGGTGGAGGTGATTTTCGAAGATGAGTGGCTAAGTGCATCATCCGATGGTGATGAAGAAGCTAACATGAGTTTTTGAGCAATTAGGGGAGTTCCTTGATTTTAATTTCACTTTTCAATCTCTATATGTGTGGAGTGTAATTCTAGGTTGTTAGAGTTTATGATTTATATATATATATGGAAGATGATTATGATTGGTTGATGTAATCTGGATTGTAATACTTGTGTTAGTTTGGTACTTTGGATTGTAATTGAACTATAACACTTTTGTTATTCAATTGCTTTCTTTTATTCTCTTGAAATTAATTGATTTTCTAGGTTTTTAGGAATTAATTGAATGTAAAGATGATTTTTTATAAATCTAACATGAGAATAGCACTAAGATATTCCTAATTGATTAATTGAGTCTAGGTTTAAATTATATTAAAAAGTTAGGAATATTGATTAGTAAGGTTTCTTACTAGCCATTTTGCTTAGTTAAAAGAATAAATTAACTAATTATGATGCTTTCATCAATTTACCATGATTATAATTGATATCATTGTTTTTAGTTTGAATCATGGCCAACCTTACCAAACTCGAGTTTACAGCTCTTAATATCACGGGGAAAAATTATCTATCATGGGTCTTAGATGCTGAGATCTACCTAGATGCTAACGGTCTAGGAAAAGCCATTTTACCATGACATCAAGCAAATAGTCATGATGAGGCTAAGGTCATGATTTTCCTTCCCCATCATATCCATAAGGGTTGAAAGCTGAATACCTAATAGTGAAAGATCCATTAGAATTGTGGACTAATTTGAAGGAAATGTATGATCACCAAAAAACGATGATCTTGCCTAGAGCTGACTATGAATGGATACATTTAAGGCTATAAGATCTTAGGATTGTAAATGGGTATAATATAGCTATTTTCAAAATAAGTTGTTAATTGAAATTGTGAGGTGAAAAAATAAATGATGAGGACTTATTAGAGAAAACCTTTTCCACCTTTCATGCTTCAAATATGCTCCTACAGCAGCAGTATAGAGAGAAAGGTTTTAAAAAGTATTCTGAATTAAACTCATGTCTCTTGGTAGTTGAACAAACTAATGAGCTCTTGATAAAAATCGTGAGATTCGTCCTACTGATTCTGCTCCATTCCCTAAAGTGAATATGTGAGTATACGTAATAATTACCATCCTTATGGTTGTGGCCGAGAAGGTAATCATGGCTGTAGACGTGGTCTTAGTAGGGGACGTGGTAATTATCATCATCATGGTAATAGGAGTAATAGTTATAATTCAAATATTTGGCAGAAGAAAAAATACAATGAAGGATGAAAAAAGGACAAGAGTGGTCCTTTAAAATTTGTTGAGAATTATTGTTATTGATGTGGTATGAAGGGGCACTGGGCATGTACTTGTTGTACGTCTGAGCATCTAGTGAAACTTTATCAAGCCTCTGTTGGAAACTATGCCATAGGGGCCAATCATTATACTTCCGACATTATTTATTTTAATGCATTTTCTCTATTTAATTATCATAACTTTTGTATGTTTATTATGATAATTGCATCCATAGGCAAATTATGAATATTGTCCTAAATGTCCCTAGTCAATTATCTATGTGGGAGCAAAGATAAAGTAAGACCAGTATGACTTTGATAAGATATAGAGATATGATTTAAAGTCATAGGCACTAGTAAGAGTACAAGGTGCCAGGTCGACCCGCTATGAGAAAGATTCATGGATTAAGTCATTAGCCTATCTCATATGTAATCACACCATCACGCCGTTTGACCTGATATCATTATGGATTCCTACATGAGAGTCGTTAAGTTTTGACTTAGTCAAAAGTCACATTTGATCGGGTGATGATAAAGGATGTGTCGGGTTTAGGGATCTTTCATGCAAAGGAATGTGAATGATTAAGATGGGATTTGTCCTTCATATTAGTTAAGAGATATTAATGGGCCCCTCGATGAGTCAATTTGAGAAATATATGGTCATACTGTAATGAAAAAGAATTTTCGTTTATGAGATCAGATTACTTAGGGATCGAGAAAGTAATGGTTAGGAATATGAGGATGACATCATCCATACCTCATCTTTGACCAAGATATCGTGGGACAAAAGAACGTAATGTGGTTGCATGAAAGGTTGTATCGTGTTAATGATCCTCATATGAATTGGGTAGTCACAATGTCTTGTTAGAGGCCACTTGCAACTTGTGGGCTAATGCTCAGTTTAGTTCACTACCAACTTCATGTGAGCCTACAAGGTCGCACGCAAACACAAGCCTAACACATGCTTTAACTCTAGGATTTTTCGAATTATATATATAAATTTGAAATTATATTACTATTATATAGATAATGTTAATGTATGTTAGTTTTAACATTTAATTTATTTGATAAATTAAATAACTAACATTAATATTCAGATTTAATTTATAAGATAAATTAACTCGATTGGCTCATTCTTTGGATTAGTTTAATAGATATTGTTTGATCAAATCAGATTAATCTAAATTCGAATTTCAGAATTTGAATTTCACAATTTGAATATCAAGATTAATATAGATTCATCTTGAATATTCTTTGTAATTCAAATTTCAAGATCAATAAAAATTAATCTTGAATATCTTTTGAAATTCGAATTTCAAGATTAATAAAGATTAATCTCGAATATCTTTTGGAGATTCAAGATTGATCAAGGTCAATCTTGATTATTTTTTAAGATTTGGATTATCAAGATTAACAAAAGACTAATCTTGAATATTTTTATATCTTTATCAAATTCAGATTTTCAAGATTAATCTTGAATATGATGCACTCCATGAGTTCTATAAATATGAGGACTCATGAGCAATAGAATGTATACATTTTCTAATTTGATTGAGTGAGCCACCAAAACCCTAGAGAGAGTGAAACCAAGGGCGCTAGGACGCTACTGCTGCTGTGGACTGTTCACGTGGATACCAGTAAAGGGAAGTGATCAAACAAGGTTAGCTCCTAGAGATCATATTTCCAAGAATCGTGAAAAGATTGTTCTTTGTTGCGATCTCCTCAATCTAACTGCAAAAATAAGGCACTGTTTGATCTCCTCAGTCTAAACGTCTTTGGCAGATCCATACGTGAAATTAGAAAATTTTAAAATTTGTTTCTTCCGCTACATGTGTACGTCTTAATCCCAACAACCTCCATAAAAGGGAATGCAAATAATGTGGAAGAAAATTTGATTTGTCAAAATGATGATGTTGAGATAAACAATAATAATGATCTTAATGAGGTAAATGATATCAATGGCTTTGATGCTATGACACATTTAGATGTGGCTGATTTCTTTGATACCATGGTTAGATGAGTTTGGCTAGGAGAATAATACAATTTTTTTGTTTATTTATGTTTCTCAAATCTAGTTGATGTTTAAATATGTAATAAAGGCAACATTGCTTATCATGTATTTTGGTTTTAATGCATTTCTTTTCTTTTGAATATTATGGATGTTTCAATCATTGGATATAAGAATGAAGATATATGCCTCATAGAAAGCGCAACAACACACACTATACTTAAAGATAAAAGATATTTTTCTCATCTAACAATAAGAAGTACAAGCATCAATATTATAGCGGGTAATACATTAATTGAAGGCTCCAAAAGAGCAATAATAATATAACCTAAAGGGACAAAATTTGTGATCGATGATGCTTTATATTCCTTAAGTATCAAAGAAATTTGTTGAGCTTTAAAGATATCCACAAAAATGGTTATTATATTGAGACTATGTATGAAAAAATGCAAAAATGGGATATATGTGGACATATTCATTCACCATGTTGTCATCACGTAATTTAGTGTTTGCTAGATTACCCACTCAAATAATTCAACTAAGAGCGCAATTTCCAGACTATGCAATTAAAATAATTCATCTTGATAATATGAGTGAGTTCTCATTTCAAACTTCCAATGATTATTGCATGGCAACTGGAATAACGATCGAAAAATCCATTGCTCATGTTCATACAAAATGATTTAGCAGAATCATTTATTAAGCGCCTCCAATTGATTGTTAGACCAATGCTTTTGAGGATAAAACTTCCCATTTCAACTTTGGGACATGCAATTTTGCATTCAGCAGCAATTGTATGCATCAGGCCAATAAGTTACATAAATTCTCCCCATTACAATTGGCTTTTGTTTAGGAGCCAGATATTTCCCATCTTAGAATTTTTGGATGTGTAGTATTTGTCTTTATTGCTCACCGCAATACACAAAGATGGGACCTCAACGAATGTTGGAAATACATGTTGGTTATGAATTTCCATCTATAGTAAAGTATTTAGAACCATTTTCTAGAGATTTATTTATGGCACATTTTGAAGATTGCCCTTTTAATGAGACGACTTTCCAAACATTAAGGGGAGAAAATAAGTAGCAATGTGAACATGAAGTTCAAAAGATAATTCATTTGCAAAATATTGCAAATCAACTACCATATAAATTTACTGACCTCAAGAGGATTTCTAAATCTCACATTCCAGCTGAAAATGCTCTAATAGAATTAATGTCCAATAGGACAACCAATAAATGCAAATGAATCTACGTCACTCCTGAAGCGTGGTAAACCAATAAATTTCAAAGATAAAATTCTTAGAAAGAAAAATGGAGCAAACAATCAAGATGGTTAAGTTGAGGAGGTTGTCCTTAGAAGAAACTCAAGGCATAACTAATCAAAAGACCCCAGAACATGTCCAGGTACCTCAAAAATGATGAAGAGATCTCGATAAGTTACATCATTACAGGGAAAAGGAATACTTCTTTTTGATTTTTTAATAAAAATTACTGAAATGAATTTTGGTAAAATAAAAGAAAATGAAACACACGAAAAAATGATGATAATAATCAATCCTCCAATTTAACAACGTGGGCAATCATCACTTCAATAGATATGGGAGTTAAAATAATGAATTAAAGAATTATAATTAAGCTTTTAATCCAACAACCGAGCCGCCTTGAATTGCCACAAAATATTTTCCAAACTTCCAATTTACTAACTGCCACCAGAATAGTAAAGAGGAATTAAGGATAATAAAACCACTGCTTAATTGTAACTCTTAAATTCAAATAATAGAATTAAAGCAAGCAAAAGATTATTTGATCCAAGATTCTAAGCCACCTTAGAAAAT